>PVIY010011140.1:24227-66446 GCA_004026745.1 Myrmecophaga tridactyla | reverse complement strand
CAGATGTAACCAATTTTGACGAGTTCTTCCTGGGTGAGGGTGGTGGTGCAGGAGGCAGAGACGCAGACACCAGGGACGGGCACCCCCAGGAGAAGCAGGACGAGGCGGGAAGGAAAACCTACAGGCTTCAGAGGGAGCTCGGCCCTGCCCACGCCTTGACTGGCATTTCCGGCCTCCAAAGCCGGGGGACGATTATTTGCAGGGCTCACACCACACGGTTTGCAGTCCTTTCTGACGTGACCCTAGGACATCAACACATCTGAGAACACGCCAAGAAGGGAGGTGCTAGACCCGGACCAGAGACGAGAGGCAGCCCACTGAGAAGCCATGTCTCAGGACAAACAAAGGCTCCCTCTTCCCAAGAGGACAGCACCCAGGGGACCTTGGTGGAGGATGGTAGAGAAGTCGGTTTTTGCTTTTTCTTTTTGCAGGGGAAGGAAAAACTTTCATGGTCACCGGAATTAAACCATGAGTGGGACCAGTTATCCCAGTAACTCGATCTCCCAGAAAGACGTCATCTTTCTATTCTGCATTTTATCAGTGCTGCTTGGTGCTCTTCTCCTTTTTTAAACTTCTGGCCAACACTGTGATCTCACTATTTTTAAGCTAATTGAGAACAGAGACCCATTCGAGCTCAGTGCTTTTTCACTGAAGGAATCCTGCCCCCATGCTTGCTCTGCCATCTCTAACTAAGCTTTGTGACCCCGGCAAGCCACACAACCTCTCTGTGCTTCTATTTCAGCTCCTAAGAAGCCCAGCTCCAAGTACTGTCTCCTGGCATCGTGAGGGCCAGGCTGGCTGTGTCGGCACCCAGCCCTGCCCCAAGGCCGAGGCCCCCAGCCCTGCTTCTTTATGGGAACTGCTGGCCGACAGGACATCCTAACTCAACTTTGGCCGACTGACGGGTGACACTGCAAGCATGGCACTCCCCGTGACGCCCCAGAGGAGACGCACGTCTCAGCACGCAGGTGATTCACTGCAAACGCACTCTGCAAGGGGCTGCAGGACTCTTCCCCAAACCAGTTTGAAGTGGGGATGTGGGTTAAGCGTCAAAACTCAGTCCAGTCCATGCGACGCATTTTTAAAATGGTAAAATATACTGTATATACAAAAAAAAAAGCAATAGACTCCAAAGTACATTGTAACGAGTAGTTACAGAACAGATCTCAGGGTTTGGTGTGGGTCACAGTTCCAAAATTTCAGGTTTTTCCTTCTAGCTGCTCTAAGACACTGGAGACTAAAAGAAGTATCAATATCATGAATCAGCAGTCATACTCATTTGTTATATCCTATCTTCTCTGGGTTAACTCCACCTTCTCCTTTGATCCTTCTCCCGATCTTTAGGGGATATTTGGGCTATGCCATTCTAACTTTTTCATGTTGGAAGGACTGTCGATAATATAGGATGGGGGATGGAAATAAATTTCGAAGTATGGTATGGATTACATTTCCACAATTTCAGGTATTTCCTTCTAGCTGTTCTAATACACTAGAGACTAACAAGAAATATCAACAAAGTGATTCAGTAGTAACAGTCATTTGTTAAATGGTACCTATCTTCTCTGTTACAACTCCTCCCTCTCATTTGAGCCTTCTCCCAATCTCCAGAGGCATTTGGGCTTTGGCCATTCTAACTCTTCATGTTGGAAGGGGCTGTTGATAATATGGGATGGGGGGATGGAACTAGCTGATGTTCTGGAGAGTCCAGCCCCTCTGGGTTTCAGGACTTATTTGGCCTAGGAGCCCATCTGGAAGTTGTAGGTTTCTGGAAGTTCCCCCAGTACATGGAAACTTTGCAGAATCTCATATAAGGCCCTAGGTGTTCTTCAGGGTGGGCTGGAACGGTTTGGGTTGGGGTTTGGCAATAAGTACACATGATGCGTTTATTGTCAGGACAGCAATGATGGTGGGTCTTCATGAGTTGGGCAGGGCTGATGTCTCGTCCTGTGCTGTCTCAAGCATGTCCAGTGGCTCCAGCACCAGCGATTAGCTTTAGATGTTGACATGCGAGCTCTGAGCGCAAGGTCTCCATGCCGCTTTTGTGAACTGATCCTCAGGAATGCTAAACTTTTGTCTTCTGAGGAGGAATCCACTGCTTCGCTGGGCCACAGGGTGGCCTGATGCTATTCTGCGCCTTAGTTCTATGAGCAGAACCGGGAAAGTCCTGGGAGCTAAGAGTAAGGAGAAGACTGCTGAGCTTAGCTAGGGCAAGTACACTTTCCAGCTAACAAGGGCAGCGTGGAGCCATGCCACATCCCGGCCCCAAATTCAATTAGCGAGGGGCCATATGTCTGGCTGGGATGAGGAAGGCTGGGGCACAACTGCAGCTGTTCAGAAAGCTCAGCAGATGGGGCCACTGGGCTCCTCCTCCCCCCCGAATGCTGGAATCCACACGTGCCTTCGTGGCCTGCACACACGCAGCTGACACACACACACGGATGAGATGGGCACGTTCTGGGGTGACCAGGAGGTGCAGCCGGCGGCCACAGGCCTTCAGACTCTCGGCCTGGTGTTGGCATGCTGGGTGCCACTTCTAATGCCCTGAGGGTCCTTGATGGACCCCTAGCTCCGTGATCCCAGCCGAGCGACAGACCTGCCCCAGGCTGCACCCGTGTGTGCTGTGCCGGCGTTCCGGAATCCGGCGGAACCCTGGGCCCTACCCCTGCGCAAGCCGATCAGCGGGGACTGTGAAGGTCGGGGGGCCGGGAAGCAGCCTTCCCTGCAGAGGAGGCGAGTGGCAGGGGAGGGAGGCCCAGCTGGGGGCGAAGCGAAGGGCGGCATCGGCCACTCTGACCTCCCAGGCTGCTGTGGGGCTGTCAGGTCCAGTGCTTAGGAGGTAGTGAGTGCTCAGAAAGTACCACCAGCTATTATTACCGTTGGTTATATTTTTTGCAAAGGGCTGGCTGACTTCTGGGAAGTGCTGGGACACTGCAGCTAAGTAGCGATGTATGGATGATCATGCCCTAAGTTTGCGAGGGTGGAGTCCTCCGTGTTGACTGCTTTTAAACAAGGCCAGGCCCACAGTCTGGGGGTCCTGCTGGAGGGGCTGCTCCTGGAGGCTCCGCTCAGCCCCACCCTCGAGCCACCTGCGAACGCTCGGGGCTCCGCCTACACGGCAGGTCAGGGCCCACCCAAGGCCCGCCTCGGCCTCCGCTGTGGGTTCCTGCTGGGTCCTCCTGGCGGGTCTCCTCCTGGCCACCCTTGCCCTCTGCAATCTGTTCCCATCGCAGCATCTGCCATGATCCTTTGTGACCCGAAAAGACCTTCCCATGCCACGGCTCAAGCCCCGCGATGCCCGCCCCGTCCACACAGAGTCAAGACCAACCCCACGCATTGTCCTGCCAGGCCCACGTGACCCGGCCCTGGCTGCCCCTTTTGTCTCACCACCGGCCTCTCCCTGGCTTGCCCGGCCCGGCCTCCCAGCTCTGGTTCTCCCAGCATCTGGGCTCAGTCAGCCCCCGCCCTGCTGCTCCTCTCCAGGCCCCCGAATGGCTGCTGCCCTCTCCTGCTCCAAGGCTCTGCTCTGGGGTCACCTTTGCACTGGCTGACCCGATGACCCCGAGTTAATGCTACAGCCACCCGCATGCCCGGCCCCCTCCCAGGAGCCCAGCACCTGCTGAAAGAGCAGACCACCCACCCACCCACGCACTGGCCCCATCTGTTCATTAGTGGGCTTCACCTGTCCCTCCTGCTTGTGGGTCTGCTGACGAATCCCTGCGCTCAGGGCAATGCCCGGCCCGAGGACGGCACACCGTGGACATTTGCTGGACAGGCGAAGAGAAAGGCAGGGGACGGCTCATGCGGCCAGAGCTGAGGGGCTGTGAGACTGCATTCTGATCTCGGGGTACGCGGGAGCCAGGGCACGCCCGATGAGTCCTGGGAAAGCAAGCCCCGACCGTGACTGCATCTTTTGTCTTGCTCCATTAAATGTCATCAACAGGAGGACAATTCTGGACACTCAGGGATTCCAAAGACTTGCACATGCCTGTGCCAGGCCAGAGGGTCAGCACACCCATGAGGGGTGGAGGGGTGGGAGGGCCACACACAGCTCAGCTCCATCACGGGGGGCCGAGGCTTTGATGTGGGTGCTGTGGAGGCTGGACTGGGTCTGTGTCCCTCTGAGATGGACCCGCCAGGCCTCAGCCACCCCCACCCCAGCACCCTGCTTTTTGCCCCGGCAGCCTGACCCATCTGAGGGTGGGGAGCTTGGCCAGTGGAGGGGCATTCATGGGCTGCCCAGGGCCAATCCCAGTAGGTATCAGAGGCTTAGAGACCACTGGCAGAGAGAAGCAGGGAAAGCAAAGCAAGGGATAGGAAGGGCTGCCCAGGGCTTCCCGGTTCTAATCTCCAGGACCCACTGCCCTATAGGCCCCATACCCACTTTCTATTTCTTTAAAGATGGCCATAATCTGTCACTCTTCTTTGTTCCTAATGAGGACAGGCTTTCTTTCATTCATGCATGCATGCATCTCTCCATCTGTTCATCCATCCGTGCATCCATCCACCCCTTAATCACCCCTTCTTCCCTTTCTCCCTCACTCTTTCCATCCATCCATTCCTCCTTCTCTTCATTATCCATCCTTCTTCCCATCCACCCACCCATCTCTCTACCTGTCTCCCCTTTCTGCCATCCATCCATCCATCCATCCATCCATCCATCCATCCATCCATCCATCCATCCATCCTTCCCCTCCATCTCTCTCTATCCATTTGTCCACTGACTGAACCATCCATTGAGCCATCCCTTCTTCCTTCTATCCCTTGCTCTCTCTCCATCCATCCCTTCTTTTATCCGTTTATCATCCTTTTCCCCATCCATCTACCCATCTATCTCTCTATCCTCCTTCCCCTCCAGCAATCCATCTATACACTTCCCCTCCCTTCCTCCATCCCTCTATCCAACACTCAAGCTATTTGATGGTGAATAACACAGACCCCCCCCAGCCCCCAGCCTCAGCCCATCAACCCTGAACAATGCCTAAGAGCCCACCAGGAGGGGCCGAGTCCCTGAGACAAGAGAGCTGGGGGGTGGGCAGGCAGGGCAGGAAAGTGGAGATGGCAGGGGGCTCACCTGCAGTGGGAGCCTCTGGGGGGAGTTGTCAAAGCCGGGGCATGAGGTGCTTTGTGTCTTAGTAAAGATCCCTGTGGGCCTGGGGTGGCAGGTGGCCAGAAGGGAGGCACCTAGCGGGGACCCCATGGGGCAGTCGCAGTTGTCCAGGTGGCTTTGCTTGGTTAAGGCCGAGTGAGAGTGAGTGGCTTGGAGCACCCAGGGCACTGCCGGGCTGGTCACCAGAGGAGGGCAGGCTCGGCACGCGCCTCCCAGGGCGGGGTGGTGGTGGTGAGGGCACAGGCCGGGAGACGAGGCTCTCCACGCCTGCAGCTGGGGTGCTGCCCGCCGCCGTGGACACCGATGGGCAAGACTGGCCGTAGGAAATCTAAAAGTCTGACTACACTGTCCTCCCTGCGTTCACTCCTCTTCACCTTTCTCCCCGGAGAACGATGAGGGAAGTGGGGAAGGCGCTCTGCAGGGGGCCGCCCCGGGACAGGGGGTCCCAGGAGGCAGGGTTAGGGACCTCTGTAGACCATGCAGAAGGGTGGCGCGCCATCCTTTCACCTTTCTCTGGCAGCTGCGGCGTCGGCTCTGACCTCCTGTCTGCCTTGGGCTGCTGCTGCCTCCCGCTCTCGGCCCCGCCTTACCTGCCTCACCTGGGAGGGGAGGGGACAGATAGGGGCTGCCGTGACCGAGTGCCACAAACCAGGGGGCTGTGCACGCAGGCCTTTACGCTTGCAGCACCGGGGGCCAGAAGTCCGAAACGGAGGGGGCAGCGGGCTGCACCCCTTCGGACATCTGCAGGGGGGCCGCTCCTTCCTCAGCTCTGCCAGCTTCCACAGGTGGCCGTCCTCAGCACCCCTGGGCTTGTGCGTGTGGTCACCCTGTGCATCTGTCTGTCTCTGTCCACACTTCCCCCTTCTTTGAAGGACATCAGTCCTAGTGAATCAGGGCATTTGAACTCACCACATCTGCCCAAATCCCATTTTCAAAGAAGGTCCCAGCCATGGGAATGGTGTCAGGACTTGAACAAGTCTTTTTGGGGGGCACCGGTCAGCCCTCAAGAATTGGGGTGCTGGCACTCACCCTGGGACTGGGACAGGCTCCAGATCCCAGGGAAAGCCCCTTTTCGCCGGGACCCAGCTCTACATGGAGCTCCTGCTCTGTGCCAGGCCCCTGTGGCCCTGACCTCGCCACCTCCCCGCAGGGCTTGTCCCCACTTTTCAGAAAAGGAAACCCAGCAGCGAGGCTGAGTGCCTCGGTCAAGGTCATGCGGGCGGAGTACAGCAGAGCCGGGGTTTGCACTGCGCGGACCTCAAAGCCGCTTCCTTGCAGCCCCACAGGCTTTCCCTCCCAAGCCTACGGCGGTCATTGGCAAGTCCGGCTGTCCCTCTGCTGGAGGGGAAGCGTCGCCCTGGCATAGGGCACCAGGCCTGGACTCAGGGGACACCGGGAAATGCCTGTTGGGACGTGAAGGGGCGGCTTCCCTGGCTGCCCACACACCTCTCTGCAGCTGGCTGTGTGGACGCCACGGAGTGCAGGCAGGGTCTGGGCCCTGACCCACTGGGGGACGAGGCCTGGGTTGGGTGGTGCAGCGGGAGCCCCAGAAAGCAAACTGACCCTCAAGCTCACACATGGCGACACAGCCTAGAACCCCAGGCCATGTGGTGGCCGCCCAGGGCCCCTGGAGACGCAGCCCGTCCAGCGGGAAACCGCTGCACGCAGGCGTGGAGGGTGGGACGAGCTCCTTAAACTGCTCCTCCCTGGCCAGTTACCACCTCCCCTTTTGGCCCACTATCTAGGCATCAGGCTCTGGCATCATCCGGGCACCCACCCCGGGCTGGCCCGTTGCTGGGACTCACACACGCCATGGCGTCCAACCCAGCCACTGCCCCGTGTGAACTGAACCCCCCATTTGGCTCCATTTCCGCAGAATCAGCCCAGACACAGCCCCCAGCAGTTTGGTCCCATGTGGGGTCTCCAGCCATGCCTCCCCTCCCCGCCCAGGCCTGCACACAGTAGGTACTCAGCAAACCCACCGAAAGGAAGGACGGCTCAGATTGGAGCCGGCAGCGCTTGTGGGCGTGAGTGCAGGGATGGGGGTGCTCATAACCCACCCCCTGGCTTTGCCAACAGGGGCCACCTGTCCTGCCTACCAGCCCAGCGCCCGATGCTGCCCTGCCCAGGGAAGCTCCCGAAGGCGGGGTACCAGCAAACACCATCTTTTGGCTGTAAAATATTTCCAAGGCATTTGTCTAATTTTACTTCTGTGATAATTTGGCTAGTGGGGGCTTCTTTACCTTATGACTGGCTCTGCTTTCTCTGCAGTCACCATGTGGCCCTGAGAATTCCTACAAAGCAACAAAATCTAATCTACGTGTTGCTTCCAAATGAACACTCAGTTACACAGTGAATGAGGCTTGGCTGTAGTCATGAGATATTTAGTCATTTACATGGCCCCATCCCATTATCTTTTCTTATTATGGAGCCTTAAAGTATCTTTTCTTCTTCATCCCATGGGCCCTTGGGAAGCTCATGAGATCTTAGCCCCAACAGTGGAGGGTGGTGGTGCAAGTCACCAACCCGAGCCTCAGTTTCCCCAGCTGACTGCCAGCGCTGATGGCGGCTGCCCCACCTGCCTGCTTCCTGGGGCTTCCGAGGAAGCAAGTCAGCAAATAGCAAATTGCCTGGGAGAACTGCCCAGCAGCTCCCTCACTGCCATTGGAATTTGTTGCCTGAATAAATGAATGAATGAATGAATGAATGCATGGAGTGGGGGGTTACCATCCCTGACCTCAAGGCCAAGGGGACAGTGTCCACCTTCTCAAGTGACAAATGGGCTGAATCTTATCCCCTTCAACCAACCATGGGTGCCCAAGTGATTCAACGAGTGACAGGCTGGGGACAAGCCAGCGCCTTCCCCTCCCCAGGGTGGGGGGTGGACAACGTGGGGCCAGCATGCCCACCTCTCCAAGGATGAGGGTCTGTTTCAATGCAGGCCCCTACCTCAACTAAAGATGCCAAACGTGCCAAGAGCTGCTTCTCTTTGTATCAGAAAGACGTGTGCACATTTCCCCGGCTCCTGCTGCATAAGGAAAAGGACAAGAACTGAAAAGTGACCATGGGTCCCGCCCTGTGGTGGCAGCCTAGGGGCGACTTCAGGACGGCTTGTCCTCCTGTTGGGCCCTGGGCTGGGACCCCCAGCCCCCGTGGCCCAAGGCCTCCTCTTTCGTGCGCCCTGCCTATGACCTTCACAAGAAGGAAACAGGTGGTCAGGGCCGAGGAGGGGGGCAGCGCAGGGTGCAGGCTCATGGAGTGGGCAGGACAGGGTGGCCTCAAGGAACCCAGGCTCCTCTGGTGCACTCATTCCCCAAACGTTCCAGCATGTGTCCTGGGAGCCACCCACCTTGGCTCAGCCTCCTGCCTCCTCTCCAGCCCGGGGACCACCTTCTGCAGTTATCCTGGCCAAGGAGAGGCCAGACCCTCCCCAGAGTTCCCAGGCCGGGCGGCGGCCACACGGTACACCCTGCGGTCAGTGGGCCGAGACCAGGTGGGATCGGCCAGCCTCGTGCACCCCCGCGAGCTGTCCCCTCCTGCCTGCCCCTGCCCGCTGCGGCCACGGTCCCTGGGAGAACGTTCTCAAGGCCATTAACAGAAAGTAGGTTCCTTTAAAGGGCGAACTGGAACGAATGATCGCGAGTCGGGCTGCAAGCCCGGGGAGAGGGGGTTCTCTCTGCCCAGCCCATTTCTTTCTAGCGTCCCCCTCTGGGTGACCCTTGTGTGACACTGTCCACGCCACGGGAGCCGGGGGAGAGGCTGACAGTCCCCGAGGCCCTCCCTGGAGGGGCCGTGTGTGAAAAGGAGAGGCTGCGCTGGGGGAGGCGTCCTCTCTCCGTAGCTATGGTTTCTGCAGCCGCGGCCCCTCCCCCGCCCTCCCCCTCCTGCAAACTGCCGAGCCACCCTGCCACGCGCTCTCTGCCAAGGCGCAGGCAAAGCTGCAGGTCCCCTCCACCGAGCTGGCCCCCAGGGGGCCAGGCAAGGGGCCCCCCCTTCCTGTGGTGGGGGTGCCGAGGGGCTGCAGCCCCTGCCCGGCCACCCCCGCCCACCTCGCAGGAAGCCCCCGTGCCAGCTTCTCCTTCCTCGCTTTCCCTTGCAGCCAGCTGAGTCTGCTCGCCTTTGTTAAAAATACACGGCACCATCTGCAGCAACGTGTAATTTAATAAATGTATTTATAATGCGGGCGAGGCTGGTTTTAAAGAGGAGCTTTCATCTCCGAGGAGAGGCTGCCGGGCCCCAGAGGGAGCGACCTCTCTCCTCGCACCTCTGGAAAGGCCCAGCCTTGCTCGGGCTCTGCAAACCGTGGGAGGTGGGGGAAACGGCAGCCCCTTCCTAGGCCCCGACCCACCTGGAGGTGAGTGCCCCCAACCCCTACACAGTAGGTCTTCAAGAGATGGGAGGCCTGGGGAACCTGGCCCAGCTCCAGATATCTCCCTCAGTTGCGAGGGCCTCCTACTTCCTTTGGTTCCCTCTAAAAGGCCTGACACCTGGGAAGGAAGAGGGAGGCAGTGTGAGCCCCAGGCCAGCGTGGGGAGGGGATACAGGGAGCAAGACGATCTCCAAGGTCCCTGCCCCGAGGTTCAAGTCTGGAGGGCTGGCGGAGGCACTGTGAGGCGGAGGCGACGCGGTCCGGGACCCCTGGCCTCACCTGAGGCCTCCCTGCACCCTGGGCCAGGTGAGTGCTGGTGGCCGTGCTCCCGGAAGCCCACATGTGCCCTCAGCACGGGGCACAGCTCAGCGGCGTCGGTGAACGGGGCCTCGGGTCCTGTGGAGGTGCCCTTAGAGCTCCTGCCATGCGCTGGAGCCAGGATGGGGCCTGGCAGGGACCTGGCAGCGAGCAGCCCTGAGTCCACCTTGCAGAGCTGACAGGGAGCTGTGGCCGTGGTCGCGGGGCAGGGATGGCAGGAGAGCCCGGTCAGCTGGTGGCAAAGGGGCCGGAAGGCAGATCAGTCTGTGCGTGGAATGAACGAAGGGCACGGAGGTACCCTGCGCAGCGTGGCCAGGCTGGAAAGCGTGTGTTTGAAGATGGAGAAGGGCGGTGGAAGAGGATGGAAATGTTGGCTTGTGGAGGGGTGCCTGGAAGAGCTGGGCAGGGAGTTTTTAAATGGATCCAGAGTTAGGGCAAATGACTCAAGAGGAAATAAAAGCCTGTTGCCTGAACGAAGCTGAACCAGGAGTCATGCATCTTTTCCAAAGGAAACCATGAGGCCCAGAGGCCCTTCTGAGCAGTCGTGTCATGGAAGGAACAAATGATTCCAACCTGACCAAAACCTCCCAGACAAAAGAAGAGACAATTCTCTCCAGCTTGTGTGGTGAGACTGGCAAAGGTTGGTCTTCAAATCGGACAAGGACAATGCAGGAAAGGAAAATTCCTGGCAAATCTCATTCATAAACCAAGCAAAATATTAGCAAATGGACTCTAGTAGGGTATAGAGGCATTTACTACATTGTTTTGCATGTTACATTTGCATTTACTACAACTTATGCTTATCCTAGGAACCTGATTGGTCTTCCGGAAAATCAATTAATATAATTAATTAGTAAAGGACAAACACCATTTGATCTTCTCAGCTGATGGGAGGAAGCAAGTGGAGGAATTTAGTATCTATTCCTGAGAACACTAACACTTCTCAGCACACCAGGAAAAGAATGAAATATTTTAGCCTGATAAACTGCAGGGCCCAGAAAACCAAACCAAATCAACGCACACATTCACAAACATGTGTGGCAAAAGCCTGGAGTAAACAGAAAATCTGAAAGCATTTCTTTTAAGATTTGGAACAAGACAAATCTGCCCACAATCATTATTTCTATTCAGCGTTTTACTGCAGGTCCTAGCCAGTGAGGAGAGTCAAGAAAATGAAATAAAAGATACAATAGAACAGATAAAAGATTAGAATTAATAAGAGAATTTTGCAAGGTGGCTGGATAAAAAAGTCATCTACCAGAGTTAGCGGCATTTCTATACTCCAGCAACCATCAGCAACTGTAATTTGGAAACCATACCACAAAGCAATGAAAATTTAAGTACCTAGGAATAAACCTAAAAATGTCGCAGATGCTCTTTCTAAAGATACTTAACAAAACCTGCTTGAAAGATATTAAGGCAGAACTCAATAAATGGAGAAATGGATCACATTCTTGGATGGGAAGACGATATGGCAAAGATGTCAATTCTCCCCAAATTGGCCTGTTTTGGGTCAATGCTATTCTAAGCAGAATCCCACAAGAATTATTTTTGTGTGGAGAACTTGATATTAAATTTATATGGAGCTATAAAGAGCTAAATGTAGCTAAGGTAATTAAGAGCACAATTTTATTTGAACAGCATCCCAAAGAACAAACTAACTGGAAATACATTTCACCAAGGGGGTGAATGACTCGTACTCTAAAACCTCAAAATGCTACTGAAAGAAATTAGAGAAGAGCACGCACTCGTGGTTGGGGAGACTTCATATTGTCAAGATTTCGCTACAACCCAAAGTGATCCACAATTCAATACAACCCCTCTCAAGATTTCAGCAGCATTTTTAAAAATTAGAACTGGAAGAGTAGGTTCTCAAACTTCAGATAGGATTAGAAGGGGACCCAACAGCCAAATCAGCATGGGAAAAGGAGAACAAAGTTGAAGACCATATGCCTTCTGATTGCAAAACTTACTACAAGTCAACACGTAATCAAAACAGGGTGGGACAGGCATGGGGGCAGACGTAGAGGCCAATGGAAGAGAATACCACACATTTATGGCCGACCGATTGTTGACAAGGAAGCCACGTTATGAATGGGGAAAGAACAGTCTCTTCCACGAATGCTGCTGGGAAACCAGCGAAACAAATGAAGATGAATCCTTGCCTCACACCGTATATAAAAACGAACTCAAAATTGGCCAACGATCTAAACATAAGTGCTAAAACCATAAAACCTATTAGAAGAAAGCACTGGAGAAAGCCTTGATGATCTTGAATTTGTCAGCAGTTTCTTGGACCGTTTTGGACTACCCCGAAGGCATGAGGAACAAAAGATAAAACACACTGGGCCGTGGGGGCGGGAGGGTAGTTCGGTGGTAGAATCCTCACCTGCCATACAGGAGACTCGGGTTTGATTCCTGGCCCATGCACTTCCTAAACAAACAAGCAAGCAAACAAATGAAAAAACAAACAAAAATTCAACAAATGGTGCTGTAATACGGGGATACTCACATGGAGAAAGAATGAACTGTGACCCCTGCTACACAGCACACAAAAGAAAAAAAAAATTAAAAATAAATTGGGCCTCACAAAATTAAAAACTTCTGTGCATCACAAGCCATTACCAAGAAAGTGAAAAGACAACCTACAAATGGGAGAAAATGTTTGAAAACCACATATCTGTCATGAATTTAATATCCAGAATATAAAAAGAACTTCTACACTTCAAAACAAAAAGACAAACAACCCAATTTAAAAATGGGCAAAGGACATGGAAAGATGTTCAACATCATTAGTCATTAGGGAAATGCAAATCAGAACAACAATGAGATACCACTCCACACTCAGTAGGATGGCTATTATTTAAAAAAATGGAAATAAGTCTTGGCAAAGATGTGGAGAAATTGGAATCTTCGCACATTGCTGGTGGGAGGATAAAATGGTACAGCTGCTGTAGAAAAGAACTTGGCAAGTTCCTCAAGAAAGTTAAAAATAGAATTGCCATAGGACCCAGCAAGTCCACTCCTGGGTATACACCCCAAAAGAATTGAAAACAGGGACCTGAATAGGTATTTGCACACCAATGTGCAAAGGCAGCATTTTCCACAATAGCCCAAAGCTGGAAACAACCCAAGTGCTTTTCCACAGATGAACGGATAAGCAAAATGCAGTTTATCATACAACAGGATGTCACTGAGCTGCAAAAAGGAATAAAGTTCTGATCCTTCCTGCCACATGGATGAACCCTGAAATCACTGTGTTGAGTGAAAATAAGTCAGATGCAAAAGGACAAATATTGCGTGATGTTGCTTAAAAGAATATACCCAGAAGCAGCAAATTCACAGATCCAGAACATACGACTGGAGGTTACCACGGGCTGGGGAGAGGGAGAGATGGAAAGTCACTGTCCAATGGGAATGCGGTTCTGTTCGCCATGATGCAAGGACTTGGGCGATGGATGGTGGTGATGGTAGCACAAGATTGAGAACGAAGTTAATACCACTGAATTGTACACTTGCAAATGGCTAAAATGGGAAATTTTAGTAATTTTCTTTCTAAAGAGAGGAACAGGGGGGGTGGGCTGGGGTAGGGAAGACATGTCTGTCCTGGGACAGACAGATGGCCCAATGGGACAAGACAGAGCCCGAATGGACGGTATCCAGGAGGAAGCTGGCACAGTGGCACACGGTTTACAGTATCTTATCCCACAAATGATGCTGGGACAAGTGGCTCCATAAATGGGGAGAAAGTGAAAGTGGACCCCTACCTCACATCCTACACACACAAAATCAATTCCTGGGTTATGGACTTAACGTGTGTGGGGCAGACTTACTAAACGCCTTGAGAATAAGATTGGAAAAATATCTTTCTGATCTCTGGCTAGAAAGTAATTTCTTAAATAGGCTGTACAAAGTGTAAATCTTGAAGTAAAAGATTCATAAATTCATTTACATTAAATAAAGAACTGCTCGTGATAAAGAGTGAAAAGACACCTAAGGGGTATTAAACAGATTATATGAAGAACACAAATCAGTAAGAGAGAGATAAATAGGGATCCAAAACCTGGGCAAAAGATAAGAATGAGCATTTCTCAGAGAAGGAATGGCAAAAGATCTATAAACATGGGAGAAGAGGATAAAGTCCGTTGGCCATCAGGGAAATGCAAATTAAAATCCCACTGAGAAAGGGTTTCGAGCCCCCTGATTGGTAAGAGGCCACCACCTGGGCAAAGGGAAATGGCACTTGGGGGCTGAGTGTCCAGACCAGCCACCTGGGCGGCCCTGGCGTGGCCCTGATGGAAGCAGTCGGCTGACCCGTTGGCGATGCAGCAGTGCTTTTTGAACAATCGCACAGGACACAAGTTCCTCAGGCGTGCTCAGGGAAGTGCCGTGCAGAACTGCAAAGCGCGGGAGGCCACCGAGATGTCTAGCCATAGGACAGTGGCGCATTGGTGAGGGGAGGTACTCAAATCCCAGATCCCGACTCCCCAAACGGTCCCCCAAACATGCATTGCATCTTTTCAAGTGGTGGTAAAACATGGCCTGAACCAACATGAGACCATCTGTTGTATATAATCTGTAGGGTCTGTTAGAAATAATGCATACTGCTTAGGAGGAATACACATACAGGGCTGAAGGGAGAAAGGGAATGTGCTTCCATTGCCCCCTCCCTGCACGTGGGACATGACATTTGGGGGCGAAAGTCTCCCTGGCAGCAGGACTCCCAGGGATGAGTCTCGCCCTGGACCATGGGATCAAGAATGCCATCCTGACCAAAAGGGGGAAAAGAAATACAACAAACAAGGTATCAGTGGCTGAGTGAGTTCGAATAGAGTCGAGAGGCTACTCTGGAGGCCACTCTTACACAAGCTTCAGTTAGACATTAGTACATACCACAACTTGTCAAATCCCAACCAAAACAATTCCAGCCAATCCTAAAGAACACCTAGGGCAATATATAAGATTCTACAAAGGTTCCATGCACTAGAGTAACTTTCCAGAAACCTACAACCTCCAGATGGGTCCCTGGACAAATCCTGAAATGCAGAGGCCAGCCTTTCCAGAACATCTGCTAGTTCCATCCCCCCACCCCATATTATCAACAGCCCCTTCCAACATGAAAAAGTTAGAATGGGCATAGCCCAAACACCCTTAAAGAGTGGGAGAAAGTTTAAAGGTGATGGTGGAGTTATACAGAGAAGAAAGGGGTTAACAAATGAGTATAACTGCTGAATCATTATATTGATACTTCTTTTAGTCTCCAGTATCTTAGAGCAACTAGAGGCAAAAACTTAAAATTGTGGAATTATAACCCATACCCAACTCTGAAATCTGTTCTACAACTAATTGTTGCGATGTGCTTTGAAATTTATTGCTTTTTTGTATATATGCTATTTTTCACAAAAGAGAAAAAAAAAAAGTCAACTGTGATAATAATAATTAAGAAATTCCTTCTAGCCTCCAATGTTCTGGAGCAACTGGAAGGAAAAATCTGAGAGGATGGTGTGGTAGCCCATGACAAACTCTGGGATCTGTCCTCTAACTAGTTGTTGAAGAGTGCTTTGAAAACCATTGCATTTTTCTTCTTTCTTTGTATATATATATTATATTAAATAATAAAAAAAAGTTAAAAAAAAAAAAAAAAGGAAGTGGAAATGCTTAATGACATGGCATTGTTCCCAGCTACGGCGGGGATTACACCCAATCCAGAGAATACACAAGACGCATTATTATCTTTAGTCTCAAACACACCTGGCCCCAGGGCTTCCGGCTTTTGGACTGACCACCTGTATTGGCACACAATGGAGTACTAGACAGCAGTGAAAAAGGAAGAAAAAAGTTCCCATGTCAGCGAGCTCAACCTCAAAAACACAGAGATGGGCCAAACAAGCGAGTCGTCAAAGAACACAGATGCAAAACCAATTTATATAAAGTCAAAAGAGACAAAAAAGCAAGCTTTGTTTAGTGACATGGGCATAGGGAGCAGAACCACAAGGACAAGCAAAGAGGCCATGTGACTGAAGAGGTGTAAAAAAGGTATCTTGGTGGAACTGGGAGAATTCCTGTAGGTACACAGTGAACATCTTATATGCTCTTTTATCTGTGACAAATCTCATAATAAGGAGTGAAAAGTGTCTCCGGAAAGCTGGGTAGCCTTTTGAGGTCAGCGCCTGGCCCCCAACTCAGATTCCCCCAACCGCGGGTGAATCTCTGCAGATGCAAACAGGGGCCATCTGCTGGTGGAGAAATAGGAAAACCCAGGAAAAGCAGTAGCAGGGAGAGTTCTCACGGAAGCAGGGTCCCCTTCAAAACTGCCCCTTGGCACAAGCTGGGGCTTCCCTGATGTCTCCAGGATGAGAAGACGTGGCGGGAGAAGATCAGGGCCCCGGACAATGAGTGAGCCCCCAGCTCGGGCCCCATGGGTGGCTCTGGGTAAGAACCTGTGCTGAGCCTTGGGTCTGCCTCCTTGGCAGACGGTGGGCCCTCCTGCCAGCTGCCCAGGGGAGAATTGTAAATCCTCTGTGCCCGCCTGACCTGGTGGCAGCTCCTCCGGCCACCACCTCCTCTGCCCCAGCAATCCCAGCCAGGATGACCCTTTGCAAACTCCCCTCTGCAAACCTACTGGGTGAGGATGTCTGCCTCCAGGTTCCCCCACGAGTTGTCCCTGAGACTCTCCGCCCTCCCTCTGCTCCTGCCACGGTCACTTGGCCAGCCCAGGGCCGCCTGGATCATGCCTTGCTCAACCACCACCTCCACCGGGAAGCCCTCCCGGACCACCACCCAATTGACCCAGGTCACTGCACCACACCCTGCCACAGAGTTTTCTGTACGTCTCCATCTTCTGCCTCCTGTATTAGATGATGAGCTAGGGAAGCACAGGAAATATTTCTATTTTCCTCACAGTTGTTACTCCAGAGGGAGTGCAGACACACTTTGAGCAAATGAACTGCTAATCTTGATAATGACCATGGAAACTGCAATATTTAATTGGGCACCCGTGCCAGACACCGTACCAAGAACTTGCCACAATGGACTCATTTAATCCTTTCCAGAACCTGACGAAGGGGCTTCCATCACTCTCTGCCCAGGAACAGACAGGTTAATGCCCAGGAACAGAGAGGTTAAGGAACTTGCTTAGGGCCACACAGCTAGCTGGGTACAGAGCTGGGGTCCTGGGGAAGGAGTCTCTCTGGTGCCCTGCAGCCCTCTCCTGGGGGAGACAGCAGCACAGCCCTGCTCCCCGACACCCCAAGCTCTTGAGACCCCTCCCCCCCATCATCCCCTTTGTAGCCTAACTGGTGGGTGGGGAAATGTAGGGGTTACCTGCTGCTTGTAGGGCACTGACCCCTGCCTGGGGCCCCAAAGTGGCTCAGGAGGGCAGGACGACCCAGAAAGTCCTTATGCCAATATAAGCCCAGGGCCACGGGGCTGGGCACGGACAGAGCAGCCCGCCCCCCTGAACGGCCACACACAGGCGTGGGCAGAGTGAGGGGCAGAGGCGCCAAGCTGCCCAGCTGACCTCTCTGCGATCTCTCTGAGTCCCTTGATGGGCCTGGCCACCTGGCCCAGCTGCCCAGCAGGACAGACACGCCTCTGCTCTGCTCCCCACCTCCGCTCCCTTCTTCTCCCCCATCCATGGCTCTCCTGCCCACGGGGTGGTGGGGACGGCGGTCTCGATGGCGAGGAAGAGGGGACTGCGCAGGCACTCAAACTGAAGCTTGGCACCCTGGGTGCTCCAGGAGGCGAGAGCTGGGGCTCTGAGGGCCCCCGGGGGTGGTGGGGTCAGGGGTCAGGGGTCACCGCCACAACTAGGGCGAGGGAGGGGTCACCTGTACAGGAGGTAACTGGTTTGATGTGGGAACGGCTTTCCTGGGGGAGAGAGCACAGGTGAGCAGGAGGCCCAGATGGCCTGAGCCCCCACCCGCCCGCCTGGTCCGGGTCATTCCGGCCCCTTCCCAGTGAGTGTGCAGAGCTGGGGGGCCCTCAGCTCGCCCCACCTTGAATGGCTTCAGTCCGCAGGGACAGCGAGTCCAGGAGGGGCGGCGGTGTGGGGTATGGGGTGGCCTGTGCACCCCTCCTGGCCAGGGGTCATGACGTACGGACGAGTCAGCGAGCCCCCGGGGGGCAGCCGCAGGGCGCCCTGTGAACACGTCGGCGCGCCCTACAGGTGGGGCCCTAACATCCGCGCTGGCACCTCCCAGCCCCTGCCTCCTGGCCACCGCCTCCAGGGGGGTCACGCCAGCGTCACCCGTTTCCCGGGAGGTGAAGCGGCTGCGGGTGCGAGGCGGAGGTGGGGCTCATCCCCAGGAGGTCCGGTCCAGCCTCCCCACCCCAGGCCCTGTCTGCCCAGGTGTGCCGGGGAGGGGGTGGCAGGGGTGCGCCCAGGGTCCCCGGTGGGCTTGGCGGTTCCGGCTCACTTAAGTGAAGGCGGCTTCCAACTTCAGACGGCGCGTCCAAGACCCCCTGTTTCCTTGTCCACCCCAATGCCCTCTGGGGCCCCGCCCACCCTATGCGCCCCGTGGGGAGGTCACCCCAGTAAGCTCTGGTGGGGGAGGGGGAGCGCGGTGCTCCGGGCCTGCAAACCCAGCTCGGGAAGGGCCCCTCTCGGGAACCCCCTTATTACCACTCATTTTTAGGTCAAACACTCGACACTCGAATTTCCCCTAATGCAGCCGGGTGCTCCCACTTTAGCAAAGAGCACAAAGGGACCAAAAGCCCTGCCCGGAGGGGGCTGCTGTCAATTTCTTAATGGCCCGCGGCCTCCCGTGACCTTATTTTTAACAATTTCCACTGCAATTACTGCTCAGGGAAAGCGCCCGCATACCAGATGCATTGGGAACTTTCCCACCACGTCCTTTCTTCCAAAGGGACTGATGGATGCAGGCGACACAGCCCTCACCCCACTGCCCCTCCATTCATTGCGCGGAATTGAGTTACGGATGCAAATTGCCAACCATTTTCTCTCTTTTCCCTCTCGGAGCCTGAGCAAAGGAAATCTGGGGAAACGTGATGGCCAGAAGCCACAGGCCAGACTGTTGGCAGCCAAGCTTAAGCCTGGCGTCAAAGCCGCATTCCTACTTAAAACTAGATGAAAGAGAAAATGCAGCCATGGCTTCAGTGGCTGAGCCCTTCCCCATTTCCTACTCGGCAAGAAGCATAAAACCAGCAGGGAAGTGCACGATTTAAATGATCCCTCTGAAATAATCTATTATTCTCTGCCTCCCCTGGAAAAAAAGGTGTTTGAAGTAACACCAGTCAGGAAGGCTAGGGGAAAAAACAACAGAGACCAGAATCCTCAGAGCACGGAGTGTTGCAGCACACTCTCAGGGTGTATCCTGGGCCTGGGGTAGCGGGACAAACCTTCAGGGACACTCCGATGGGCCTCAACACCCATTGGAAAAATTGTCCCATCCTGTGTTTGGAAACTGTCCCCTGCTGTTCTCCAGGCCTCTTACGCAGCAGCCGAGAACATCCAGCTACTCCCTGCCTCAGGGCCTTTGCACGTGCTGTCCCATCTTCTTGGCGTGTCCATCCCCTACCTTTTCACTCTAAGAGACTTCTGCCCGTTCTAAAACTCCTCCAGCCCAGCCTCACACCTTGAGTGTGAATCAGCTGGGGGGTGTTGCTGGAATTCCTAGCCTGGTTCAGCAGACCCTGGATGGGGCTGAGTCCCATGCCTCTACAGGCTCTTGGGCAACACGGCTGCTGACCCAGGGCCCCCTCATCCTTCCAGTGACCTGCAGATCCTCCATGCCCCGTGGGTCCTCTTTACTGAAGACGAGGCCTAGGAAGGAGGGAGGGCCTTAGCCCATTTCGTGGGAGACCTGATGAAGAGAAGCCACCAGAAGCCAAGGCTGGGGAAGCCACAGAAAGCCCGTGAGCAGAAACTGGCAGACTGATGCAAGCACAGAGAGAAAGAGGGCCGTGGGATGGGAGGCAGAGAAGTGAGCCCAGGAACCCCAAGGCTTGTAGGGAGCCAGTGCCTGAACCTGCAGATTTTGGACTTCAGGTTTCCAAATGGCAAGCCGATAAATTCCCGTTGATAAGCCACCCAAGTGTGGCTGTTTTCACAGCAACTCCGGAGAACTGCACACACTCCTTCCCACCCCCTGTGCCTCCCCCACGCATGCTGCTCGGGGGTCCGTCTGCCAGCATTTCCTCCCAAGGCCACCGGCCTGACCAGCTGTCCTGGGACACTCCATGGGTGCCACCACCTGCTGTGGGATGCGGGCGTGGCTTGTCTGGAAGCTGCACAGTTGCCCAAGCTCAGGTCCCGTGTGGACGTCAGTTTGACGTCCTGACAGTGGGGAGGGGTCTAAGGGGCCATGGCCAAGTGGGGTGGCCAGGGACAGGCCCCATACCCCTTCTGTCCCACCCAAGCCCCTTTTTGAAAGAAGACTCTATTTCCAGCCCTGTCCTGTGGGGCAGGGTGAGTCGCTGCTGTCCCCCCACCCCTGAGTGCACTCTGATCAGAGAGGTGGGGCCACTTGCCCGGGTTTGCCCAGGAGAGGCAGCGCCACGCAGCCATTTCCCGCCACCCACAACTCCTGGTACCTTTCCCGCACTCCCAAGTGAGTTTCCTAAGAGCCCTGGAGGCGGCATCCTCACGTGTGACAGCCCCTTGCGCTGCGTGAAAAGAGCTGGTGTCCAGCCGTGTCTGTAAACATGAGGAATTACTTGGACACATGGAAGGGGAGAGGCTGTGTGGCCGGAGGGCACTGGGATCAATGGGGACACAGACAGGTTTCCTCCAGGCCTCTTGACTGCCTCGGCTGGACCACGGCTGGGCACCTATGGGCACGGGGGCCCCTGGGGGCCTCACCCAGCCTTCCTCCCTGCCTCAGTTTCTCCCCGTGGGGATGGCCACGATGTGGGGTTCCCAGGCTCTGCCCTGGCCACTCTCGTCCTCCTGCGAACTCGGGGGGCCCATTCAGCCTCCGCTGTTTCCAGCCGATGACGGCACCAGATCTCAGATTACAAACGTCTCGGCGAAACGTGGCTTATTACGCAGAACTCACAGGGGCCGCTATAAATAACCCGCATAAGGCCGTCCCCAGGAATTCTCTGGAAAGATGCTTCCCAGGTTTGAATAATGAGATAAAGGAAACAAAACCGGATGCACGCTAATTTGCCCGCTCAGAAGGACGATTCCTCGGCCAGCTGTGGTCCGTGGGACCCCATGGAAAGGCCCCTCCAGGGAAACCAGACCTGGCCAGTGGACAAATGCAAGCAGGGGTGCTTATGTTTGTTCACGAAACTGCCGGGTTCTGAGCCCCTGATTGAGGGGCTTGGCTGGTTTGTCATTTCCCAGACTGTCCTGCCCAGATAGTGCCCGGGGCATCAACCGGGCTCGGGGAGTGTTTACCAAGCAAAGGCAAGAGAAATGAAAACACCTTTTGTTTTCTGAATGAAGGAAGAGAAACCTGGGGGTTTTTGCTGCAGAGGGAGACAAAGCTCCCACGTGGCTGCTGTATCGACTCAAATCAGAACCCCCGAGAGAGAGGGGACTGGGGGTGTGGAAAACACAGGTCTGGGCGTGGGAAACAGGTGGGTGGGACCTTGGTAAGTTGCACAAGGGATTATCCCACGACACGCCGACCCCACCCTCAGGCATCCATCCAAGAGGCAGGAAAAGAGGTGTGTAGACAAAAACGTGCATGCCAAAAGGTGGGAGCAGCCCAAGGGGCCCACAACCGAGGAACAGATGAACAAAATGCGGCCTCCCCATACAAAGGAATATTATTTGGCCATGAAAAGAAATGACCTTCTGGTACGTGCCACAAGGTGGATGACACTGGAAAACACTGTACCGAGCAAAAGAAGCCAGACACAAAGGAATAAATATTGTATGACTCCATTTCTACGAAATGTCCATAATAGGCAAGCTGTGGAGACAGGAAGCAGATGGATGGTTGCTAGGGGCTGGGCGGGGGGTGCTGATGGCACAGGGCTTCCTTTTGGGGTGGTGAGAATGTTCTGGAGCTATACGGAGGGGGCGGTTGCACAACATTGTGAGTTAGACATTTAAAATGGTTGAAATGGTAAATTTTGTGTTATGTGTATTTGACCACGTTAAAAAAACACTTATGGGATCCACAGAAGCCTCTGATGGGTGCTTTGGAGCCTCCACATTTCCATCCTTCCTGCCCCTTCTCTGATTTGGACACAGGGCATTTTCACCTCTTATGTATAAGGCTCTCTGGGCTCAGTTCTCAGACCTCCCTTGCTCCCAGGTTGCAGAGAGAGCTCACTCATTCCCGAGTGTGGTTTTATATGTCCTCCCTGCCCATCTCTAGGGGACCATTCAGGGTGCTAGGGCTGTGCTGTGTGACCTCAGGCCGCTCCCTGCCCCTCTCTGAGCCTCAGGCTTCTCCGATGCACAAGGTGGAGCTAAGAACGGGCTCCCGAGCCATCCCTTTATTCTTCCTTCTTTCCTGATTCCAAGGGCTGAAGGATCTGGTTTCCCAGACAGACCGCATTAGCGAAGGAATAATTACTTTTCCATTTTATATTAATTAGAGATAAATGCGACTTGTGGCCAGAGGTTCCCACTCGCGCCAGCAGACGGAAACGGGTCTGGAGAGAGCCAGGAGCTGTCCACGTGATTGCAGTCAAAGCAAGAATGGGGCACAGCCGTGGCATGCATGGGGTACCAAGGCAACCATTCCGTTCCCTTTAGGCTTCTAGATATTTAAAGCAGCTCTTGGGTCCTAGTAACTGCATTTGGGGACCCCCAAGTTTCATGTCAAGAACTAATGAAATTTTACCCAAATTAAAGCTCTGACTTTCGAAAACAAATGACCCTTTAAAGATCAAAGCTGGTGCAAACCGACTCTTTGGACACCCTGGCAGCAGGGCTCAAGCCTCTCTGAGAGCCAACAAAGCGTGTTGAACCTGTAGCCATAGTGATTAACAGGCAAATTTAGGGTTTCAGAATTCCTACCACCGACGACATGCCTTCCCACCTACGACAAGGCCCCAGAATTCCTTCCACCGACGACATGCCTTCCCACCTACGACAAGGCCCCAGAATTCCTGAGAAGTAGCATCCTTAATTTAAAAAGGAGCCTTTGAAGTTCTCACTGTTAGAGGAGAAATGCTGCTTCCTGGGGCTGGAGCTGGAGCACTGCAGGAAACTGCCCGTTTGCAGAAGTCTTGCTGGAAAGTTCGTGAATGCTGCAAAGGGCAAGTTCACACGCGCCACTGGCTTTGATCTGATCTCCGATCAGGATTTTCACCCCAGCCTGGCAGGTCCAATCGGGGGGCTCCTGGTCCCTCCCCACCTGCCCTGTTGCATGGCCGCTCCAGATACTTGGTCACAAAGGCCGGTACCCATGACGCACCTCCCACCCTCCAATGAGCCCCTCTTTCTGGGCTGTGCCACCACAGGGGGCTTGAGGCCCCAGGGCTGTTTGTGTACCTGCTGACCTTTCCATGCTTTACTTTAACCCTAAATCAAAGGGCAGCTCAAAGCTCACAAGCTTGGAGCAACGCGGAAGGACACCCTGGAGGAGGTGGCATCTGGGACACCCCCATTCCTTGAGCCAGTTAGGGGGAATTTCTAGGCAGCCAGGCACTCAGGATGGGCCTTCTAGGATGAACAGGGTAATACAGAAAATTGTCTTCATTTCTTCTGATAATGGAGAGAAAGGCAATTTTCAGTTCTTCTCTTAGGCACTTAGGAGTGTGAAACTCGGCTGCTGCCAAGAGGGAACTAAAGCCTTGTTCCAAATGTGCCTGCAGCCTGCAGGGAACGTGAGCGTCCGACTCAGACCTAGATGGGGAGGTGGTGGCTGGGACAGGAGGGCGCTGAGCAGGGTGGGGTAGCTGGGAGCCCCCCTCCCCCAGGGGCACGGCCCTCACACAGTGCCTGTCCATCAGAGGGTGAAAGGTGCCCAGAGCCTGGCCCCTTCCCCTCAGTCCGTGGCAGGGGCAGGGCTTCAAGGCTACGGGTTCCCATCCGGCCCAGGCCCCAGGACCAGGGGAGGCCTGAGGGCTGCAAAATGAGCAGCTGGGCGAGCTGGGCCCCAGGGTCAGCTCCCGCACATGGCCAGAGGGCCCTGGGTGCACTCCCTGGTTGTGTGCTGCTGGTGGGGGGCCCTGCCGCCTGGTGGGTGCTTCATGGGACAGCCTGACGTGGATCCCAGGTCTTGCTTGGTTCACCCCTGGCGGGCTTCCTGGGTGGCACCCCCCGCAGCCTCCCACACCCCCAGCCTCTTGGGCCCAAAGCCCCTCCCCGCCAAGGAGACCAGTCAATCAGCCCTGGCCGCGGGGACCCCAGCAGGGATTCTAAGGAGACCTGGGGAATGGGCCGTGAGACTCAGCTGCAGTTTCTGAACTCCCGGGAAGGGCCCTGCTCGGAGAAGCTGACTGTGTGCCAAGCGCAAGGAAGTGGGGTGCACATCAACCATCCAAGCGGCTCAGGACCCTGCAAGCGTCGGTCAACCCCTGGGGGTGGGGCCCCTATTCGGTCCCCAGGGTTCCTGGGAAAGGCCACCTGGTCCTCATCTGGACCCCTGCAGGGGCCTCTGTGGTCATTAAATTGTTCTTTCCTTACACACACACACACCTCGGAAGTCTTTTCCCTTCTTTGTACAATTACAAATATATTTAGATAAATGCACACTTATAATGAGCTGTCCTTCAGGGAACATATATCACACATATGTGAGGTTTAATGAAAACCTGTTGAAGGGACAGAGCAGCGTGACACTGCCAAAGCCCCCAGGTGCCTCTCCCTGGCCTGACCCCCTTCCCAGAGGGACCCGGGGTCCTGAGTTGTGATTATCAGGCTCTATGCTTTCCTTTTAGTGTCATCCCCTGTTCATACCCCCAAACGAGTCACTGATCTGCTTTGAACTTTGCATAAACTGTGCCATCATATCTGCATTGCCTGGTGGCTGAAACTCATTGCACGCCGTTGCGGTGATTGATCCGTGCCGATGTGCGCAGCTGCAGGTCGTGCAGTTTTGCACGGCCGGATTGAATGCCATGAGCAGCCGTGTGAGCGCCGCCTGCCCCACGCTCTTGTTGGTAGGCGGGAACCCGGTGCTGGGGTCTTGCCACTCTGACCTGGGCTGCCGGGAGCTGAGCGCGCGTCCCCAGATGCATGCGGGTGAGAGCCGGTCGCGATGTGTGCTGCGGATTTTGATAGATAACACCTGACTGAATCCCAAGGCGGCTGCAATTTGGGGACTTGGTCGTGTTTTTGTACTGGAGTGCAGAAAGCGGAAGCGCTGCACGCATTCTAGGCCCTTCCCTGGGCCTCCTGCCACCCCGGCCTTTGCTTAGGTGGCCCAAAGGCCTCAGTCCATCACCCCAAGAACAAGGATGACAACACCCCTCTGCAGATCCCTGAGAGTCCACCCCCACCCTGAGCCTGGGTTGGGCATCTGAATCCTTCTCAACACAGTTTGTTAGGCCACACGTACCCACGGAGTGCAAAAGGCACACAGGATGGACTGTGCCTCCTATCCCCGTGCTAGAGGCTACCAGAGAGGGGAGAGGAGATGGCCGGGTCCAACTGGGGGACGTTATTCCGAAAGCAGAAGGAAGGAAAGGCAAGCAACGTGCTTCAACAAGCCAGACGCAAGGGCCCTGCTCACGAGGTGTCCACGCTTCGTGGACGAGGAACTGGAGAACATGGCTCAGACGGCGGTGGCCTGGGAGGGGGGAACGGATTGCTGCTGGGTGGGCTAAGTGGCAAAGGCTGGGCCCCAGCATCGCTGCCTGTTACGGCTGCTGCTCCCTGGAAGCGCCGCGGTGGGGGCTGCCCCCACCCCTGGGTCAGAGGTCAGAGCTCTCCAGCCAATCAGTCTAATTTCCAGGTTCAGGACAGGCAGAAAGCCCACCTGCCTGCACATCAACGGCACCTTGACAGAAGTCAGCAGCGGGGGAGGGTCTGGGTGCCTGCCCCTGGGGGATGGGCTGTGAGGCACCCGAGTAGGACTGGCTGTAAAAGGGGGTGACCTTGCCTCGGCCTAATGCAAAGAGGAGGTGATTTTGTAGACGACAAAAATGCCTCCACTTTGGGAGGAAAGCCCCTTCCGAGCGGCATCCACCACCCCCTGAGGCTCCAGGAGGCAGGCGCAGGGCGCCCTGTCCATTCTCCCAAATTCCAAGGCATGGCAGAGCCTGACCCCGTGGCCACCCCAGGCCCGTCTCGCTTGGGGGGAAGCAGGGGGCTCGGGTCCCGCGATGGGGTCACCCAGCAAGGCTGGCTGCTTTGGGGAGCTCCACCAGGTCTCGGGGCTCCTGAGCTGCCCAGCTTCACGAACAGGGTGCAGACTTCCTGGTGAGGGCCCCACGCCTGAGTGCTGCGGGGGGGTTCCCTCTGCACACCAGATGCGAGGGTTTTCACCGTGTGCAAAAAACACACACATGGGTCACAGGAGGATAGGGAGAGGCTGACTGGACACGTACCCGGGGCTGCCACTTGGGCCTGCCTTCCCGTTAAAACAGAGCACACCCACCCACCCAGAGGGTTATGTCCGGGGCAGGAAGTCTCATGGGGCGGGGGCCATGCTCGACCCGGGGCTGCCCACTGCAGACAGCTGGAGACGGGCGAGGGTGGGACTGCCGGGCGTGCTGCCCGCTGCCACGTCTGTCCTCCTTCCTCGTGGCAGGACTGACCGGGATTGGACTCAGGGATCTGTTGCTTTTTGACATGGCCACGGCCCAGGGGAGGCTCACCCAGCCCCAGGGACTATTCACCCCCCTCTCCACGGCCCAAACACTGAAGCCTGACAACCCTGAAGGAGAGTGTATGAGTTCCCTGCAGCTGCTGCAACAAAAGGTCCCAGACGCGGCGGTTTAAGTCACACCCCCTGGTTGCCTGACTGTTCCGGGGGTCAGGAGTCAATGTCAGGTTCTCTGGCCAAGGTCACGGTGTCAGCAGGGCTGGTTCGTCTGGGGGGCCCTGGAGACATCTCATTTTCTTGCCTTTCTTGGCTCCTGGGGACCACCTCTCCTTTGGCTTCCTCCATCTCCAAAAGGCCCCACTCTGTCATCAGTGACATCTCCTACTTCCGCATCAAGTCCCCCACTGCCCCCTGCTCCTGAGGACCCCCGTGACTTAGGTCCTACCTGGATAACACAGGACCACTTCCCCATCTCAGGACCCTTCACTCCATCACCACCCGTAAGAGCCCTTAGCCATGTGGGGCCACGTGGTCACAGGCTCTGGGGAGCGGGACGCTGGCATCCTGGGGGCCACTGCTCGGCCTTCCCCAGTACTGTGGCGTTAGAAGGAGACGGCGGCTGGGGGCGGTGGCCTCTGAGCCCCTCCTCGTTCCACGCCTTCCCTCACTGCCCTTCACGGGTGCTCCATTCTAGGCCTCAATGCAGCCTCAGATGGTCCCGCTTCAAGCTTTTACAACAACCCTCATGACCCATGGACCCTTGGGTAACAGATCAGAGAGCGCTGGGCACACGGCAGCTCCAGGACCAGCCCAGGGGGTATCCCGGGAAGGCTGATCTCCCTCCGTCTCCCTCCTCTACCTCTCCCTTTTCCCTCCTCCTCTCCTTTGTCCCCCTGCTTCCCTGCTCCCCTCTCCACCCTTCTTTCCTAGCTGTCAGCAGCAGCTTGACCCTCTCCCTCTCTTGCAGGAAAGAAAAGCTGCTGTCCCAACAGTTACGGGAAGTCAGCTGCACTCCAGCGTGAGGGGTGAAAGGCAGGACATCTGACCCGCCTGCAGGGCTTCCTGGGACAGGTGACCACACATTGGGAGACTCTGGGCACCATCAGGGTCTCAGGGCCGGGCGGCTTCCTGGACAGCTCTCCCCTGCCGTTCTCAGACTCAGGGGCCTTTAGGTGTCAGAAGTGGGAGCAGCTGGGGGCTGGAGTGAGCTGCAGGGGTGGCCAAGGGGTCGGGTCGCAGGCACCCATGCCCAGCCTGCCCCCGTTCCCCACATGGAGGGGATGCACAGGACAGCCCCTCCCGGCTCTGTGTCTTTGGAGTCCCCAGCCCCGTCCCGCGGGAATCACATGCTCGGTGTGTTCCAGAAACCTCTGTCTGGCTTCACTCGACTTCACTCCAGACTCCACGTTTGGGTGGGAGTGGTCATGGCACCAGCTCTGGCACTGAGCTGTGTCCCAAAGACCCCCCACCCCACACTCACCCCTTTGGTCCTCAGTTTCCCTGTAGGTACAATGGGGGGTGATTCTGGGGTTTCTTCCCCCAGAGCCTGGCACTTCAGAGGCACTAATAAATATTTCCCCCCTAATTTAGACCTGGGGGTGGGGGTGGGGGGGCGTCTCTGCACAAGCCTGCTGCTCCTTCCTTTCTCAAAGCAGAAGGAACATTACCTCCCTGTCGCGCCAGTGGAACAAACGTGGACTTGCTCTGCCTTTGGGGAGTCCCTGTGGGGCTGGGGGAACCGGGGGTTTAAGGGGATGTCAACGAAGGACTTAATTAGGGTGACCAGATAACCTGCTGTCAACTCAGACACACGGAGAACGACATGCCTATGGGACGCCCGGCCCGGACCCCTCCTTGCACATGCCCTCGGGCTGGGGCCCTTCCCTCCACCTGCCCCCCCAGTGCCCCCAAATGTGAAGTCTGCGGAGCTAGGCAGCCATCCGTGATCATTGGGGACACCCACCAGGCCTCAGTGTCCCTGTCTGTGAATGGGATGACAGCACTTCTCCTAGGGCGCATGAGCACGGCAGAGCGAGTGAGGGCCACGGCGCCCGGGGCGAGTGGGTGCGATTCCAGATTCCACGTGCGCTGCAGCGGCCGGCCTGGGACTGCACCCCGCCCCCCTCCCCAGCACGGCCTGGTTCTGTGGCCCCGTGTCAGGTGCAAGGTCTGAGCCCTTCCCCACACTGAGATACCAGCCCTGTGTGCAGACCCCATTTCACAGGTGAGGAAACCCTGGCAGGGCTGCCAGGGAACTCGCCCAAGGTCAGAGGGGAAAGTGCAGGATTCGAACCCAGGCCCGCCGGCTCCAGAGAGCCGCTCCAACAGAGGAAGTTGCTCAACCTAGAGCGTGATGTCCCCCCGATGAGCCCAGTCGCCACTGCCATAGACGGAGGACACGGCTGCAGGCCGCGGTGAGAGGATTAAGAGGGGTGGGAAGGAGGGACCAGGGAGCCCCCGCTGTGACCAGACAACACCGGAACCACCCGCGTTTTGCCCTAACGGCAGGACGGGATGAAGCGTGCCCGACAGGTACCACTGAGGAAGGCACGCTCGCTGCCAGGCGTAACGGGGGTGCTGGGCCCTGCTGTCCAGTCCAGTCGTGGGGGGCGGGGGGGCTGCAGGTGCTGGGCTGGGTCGGGGGGTCAGGCCACTCAAAGGAAAGAGTGATGGCAGCACAGGAGTCCCGGCTTCTCTGAGCTCAAACAGACTTTCCGGTTCCTTCTGCCGACCCCGAGCTGAACCTGGCGCCCACCTCGAGGGGCCCTGGCCCACTCTGCTGGGTCCCCCGAAGTGTGTCAGGGTGAGAGCGTGTCACTGGGGCAATGGGTGACCCACACAAGACCAGCTAACCCACATCACTTCTGGGATCTTCCGGCACAAGCTAGACCGGCCTGCTGTCTAATGGGCACCTCCAATCCAACACAGCCATGGTGGACGTCTCCATGGCTAACCTGCACCCCAAACACGGCCTCCCCGGCTTCCCCACCACCGCCCAGCCGTGTATGGAAACCCGGGAGTCCCCCCCGCAAGCTCTCCCCCAGTCTGTGAGTGATCCCCAAACGGGCCCCGGTCTTGCCTCTTCCCACCACCTGTGCTTTGGCCAACAGCCTCCTATGGGGCTCCTCCTGGCCCCCCAGTTCCCAAGCCCTCCCGTGCTACTCACCGCCCTGCAAATAAAATCCAAATTCCTCACTGCGCTGTGTGGGATCTGGGGCTGCCCCTCTCTCGTCTCCCCTTCCACCGGCCGCACCCTGCGCTTTCTGCTCTCAAAGCCCCCAGCTGGTCTCTGCCTGTGGGCCTGCACCTGGCCTCTTGCTCCCAGGCCTGGCTTCGTCCCACCTGGGCTCCGAGCTCACAGCTCGTCCCTCGAGGGGCCGCCCCTGGCCGTCCGGCCCGGTCACTCCACCGAGTGACCGGTCACTCCACCTTACCTTCTTCATAGCACTTGCCACTTTGGTGAATAATGGTGCTGGCTCATTCCCAGCACCCCCTGCCACTTCCTCGGAGCTCTGTGCAGGCAGGACCAGGTGTCCCCTGCCCCCCACTGCATCCTCGGGAAATGTGGGCCCACTGACCAGAAGACAAAGAGGAGAAAGGGGACCGGATCCTCCTCCACTCCTTGGGTTTCCAAATGGGTGGTGAGTTCGAGGCAGCTGTGGGCAGGACGGCAGACCCTGCGCCGTCTACTCCAGGAGGCCTCGCCCTTGTGGCTGGCCACATGGAAGTTAATCACAGTGAAAACACGATGAGCAATTTGGTTCCTCAGCTGCACTGGCTGCGTTTTAAGGGCTCAATAACCATGTGAGGCTGGTGGCTAATGGAGTGAGCAGTGCAGACAGTACCTTTCTAGAAAGTTCTAATGGACAGTATTGCTCCACGCCAGTGAAGAGAAGCAAATTAGAGATGGTCAGTGAGACAGGGGCCTTGGGCCTCCCCTCCAACCCTGTGACCCCTCCTAGGCCAGAGGGAGCTGGGGTGGGGTCATTCCAAAGCCTCAGAGAATGGCCCACACATCCCAGGAGCGGGAACCCCAGGGTCTCCAACTCTGCTTGGAGGGGAGCTGCCTCGGCATACCTAGACACTTAAGGCAATGCCCACCCTCCCGGGGTCTTCAAGTCTTCAGGACAGGCTGATCTTGGTGGACCACCTCCCCAGCCTTTCCTGATAGGGGTGAGGGCACTCCACAGCTGCCGCCTTATTTCACAGGCGCCGCCTTATTTCACAGGCTCTGCCTTATCTCATGGGGAATGCAGTCGGAGAAAGGGGCCACTCCCCCAGCCTGAGGATGACGCAGCCCCTTGGTCCCCCTTGCCTTCAGAGGATTCCCCCAGCTCTGTTACCCTCAGGCTTGTGGCTGCCGGGGTCTGGGGGAGATACACAGGGGCTCCTCGCAGAGAGAGCAGGAACCCAGGCCCACAGTCCTGCCCCGATTTCTGCTGCTTGTCTCATGAAACACTGCCACCAAGTCTGCTTGAGTCACCTTCCACCTCTCAGAAGCAAAGCCCAAACAACGAGAACAGAACCAAATCTTCCTTCCGCAATGCAGTGGGTTCCAACTGGGGGTGGGCCTGCTTCCTGCGGGCCCTCGCAAACGTCTGGGGACATTGCTGGTGTCACTCTCGGGGAGGGGGTGCCACTGGTGCCTGGAGGCCGAGCCCAGCTGGACACCCCACAAGGCCCAGAGGCCCCGCAGCAGTGGCTGCTCCAGCTCCAAATGTCCACCAAGGCAGCAGAGGGGATGCAGCCTTAGCTCACCTCCTCTCCAGCTGCTATGGCCCCATTTCTCTGGCCCCTCTCGGAAAGAAAGAGCTGCGCTCAAGGGCTGCCGTGGCTGCTTCTCTACGCTCTGTCCTTTCGTCCTGTCCAGAGGTGCGTGTGGGCTGTCGTGTGGCCCTCATCCCTCCCTGGGTTCTGCTTCTGCGTGGTCCTGGCCACCCTCATCTGTCTGTACTCAGCCCTGGGTGGCTCATCCCATGCCTGGCTTGTGCGTCCTCACCTGGACATCCAGGAACCCCCCAAAACAAGCATCCATACAGCAGAGTCCCCAGCCCCCAGCCCCAGCTGTTCCAGGCCCAAGCTCATTAGGCCACGCCGGCCTCTCTAGGTCAGGGGCTCGGGCATGCCTGGCCTGTGCTCCTCCAGACTCACCTTCACGACCGGCCCTCTCCCTGGACCACTCGCCTCCAGATGGCCCCATCATCTGCTCCCAAATCCTGGCCCAATGAACCTCCTGGGCTGTTGCCTGAATGAGGCTCCGGTCCCCTGGCCAGGCCCCCGGGGTTGGGTCATGTGTGCCCTCTACTCTCGGGGCTCCTCTAGGATAAGCCCAGGGTCTGCCTGCCTCAGGGTCTTTGCACTTGCCATGCCCTCTGCTTGGAGCCTGTTTCCCAGGTCTCGGAAGTGCTGTCCCCCAACCCTCAGGACAACCCCTCCAGAGTGGCCCCCCTGCCCGGTCCTCCCACTTATCCTGTGCTTTAATTCTGCGAGCTTCCCAGCCTAGCGCTCTGGGGTGGGGGTGGCGGGACAGGTGAAGGAAGGGGGTGTGGTCCCTGGGGGGTCGGCACTGCCTGTTTATGGGTGTCCTGAGGGATCAGTTAGGACACCCATTTCACAGACCAGGCAAATGAGGCCCAGACGCTTAGGGGCCCCAGCAGTGGGCTCTGCCCCTGTGCTCAGCACCTTTCGGAGGATAACTGCCAACAAACCCCAGAGCGGAATGCAAAGCCGCGGGTGTGTGCGTGGAGCAGAGAGGCAGAGCCGTCCCCACCAGTGAGCCCCGCGGGGGCCACAGAGACAGTCCTGGCCGAGGGCTGCACGCCTCCAGGGCACCCCGCTTGTTCTCATCCCCGGGCAGCTCTCCTGGCCCAGCCTCCCTCCTGCCTGAGCTTGGTACCCGCGTGCACGGTTGCTAGGAGACGGTTGCCAGGAGTCACAACTCAGCTGGCAACGGAAAACACCCCCGGCGCTGCTGGGGCCCATTTGGAGAGCTGCGTGTTCACGTCCGCTCAGTCCCACGTCCTCCTTGCAAACACTTCACGCGTTCTTTTTTCTAGGGTTTTCAGGTCTCACTGAGCAGGCACTCTGCTTAGGAATGGTTACCAAACAAACACATCAACCCCTGGAGCTGTGCTGAATACGGCATGTAACCGAGGAGCAGGATTGAGAGGCAGGAACATACCTCAGGGGGCTGGGGTCTCACCTGTCCTCTCGGGCAAGCAGGGTGAGCCCCCACTGGAGGTGTCCACAGCTCATCTGATTTAGGAGCCCATCTGCAAGTCTCATCTGCTCAAATTTCCCAGCCCCCGTTGGCCGGTTTCTCACCTCCCAAGCCCCATGTCTCCAGACAAATCTGGAGAGACTGACTGTTCTGGTCCCTGGAGCAGGGAAGGGGGTCTTTGCCACTGCGGTGGAGAAATACTGTAACCCAGAGTCATGTCATGACACCCCACGGCCCAGGGAGGCCAGCTGGGGGACAGTTCCCCTGTGATGGCATCTCTGGCTCTGCAGTGATATTCCAAATATTCCATTTATTGGGAACTCAACTGAGAGACCCTCGGGGGCCTCTTTGGCCTTATCCCACCGGTGGGTGAGACGGATGCCTGGGAGTTAGGATGGTGGGAGCGAAGGGGGGGCACTCTACTCCGATAGCATCTCCCTCGCCAGCCCACTGTCAGTCTGGAGTTCCCGCCCTATGGCTCCTGCTTTGAGTCGTATGCGAGGGTTAGGACTAGTCACTGAAATTCCAATCTCCTCCCTTCTGGGCACAGGTAGGATAGGATGTCACCACTCTCGAAGCCAGGTGTGGCCAATGAAATGTAAGCAGAAGTGACGCGTGTCATTTCCCAGCAAAGCTTTAAGGGCTGACGGGCCATGTACTGCGCTCTTAGCTTTGCCAATGTGATGATGGAGGCGGCAGGGTCTCCCTCCAGCTGGGTTCCTACATGAGGATGACATGGGACAGAGCCCAACAGACCCACCGGGGCCACGCGGTGAGTGAGAAGTAAACCTTTGCTACTTTAAGCCACTGAGATTTGGGGACTGTTTGTCACAGCAGCATAACCCCAGCTATCCTGACTGATACAGGGTAGGTAGGTGTCATACTCAAAGGGTGCCCTTTAGAATGCCAACATCTCCAGCAAGGGGAAAATTTCTTCAAGCCAAAAAACTTACCAGCTAAAACTCAGTTTGCTGTAGCAGGGAGCTTGGGTTACACTTGGGGGGGGGGGTGGCTGGTAAAGTGGGACAAGGGATGCTAAACTTGGGTGGGGGTTAATGAGGATGGAGGCAAACAGCGGAGTGTTCCTGGTGGAGGAGGGTCTAGGAGCGAGTGGCAGCAGGATCTCGGGAAGGGGAATGGTTTATGCAAGACCCAGAGAGGTGGACTGAAACCAGGGGTGGAGATGACAGGGGTGCTTGTTATGTGATGGGAGACAGGAAGGTAGGGGTGCAGATGCACTGTACCCCTTTACTTTCAAAGGTCTCAGCTTTGCAGTTTGCGAGGTGGGACCAGCCATTCCTGCTTTCTGTTCAGCCTGGCTGCAAGGGGCCAGAGAGCGGATGGGAGGGCTGTTGGTGGCTGCATGGTACTGCCTGGAAAACGAGAGGGCCTCCATATGTAAAGAGCACCTTTCACCTAGGATGTGCGGGAAGATGCAGCAGCCCTACAGATCTGGGTCCTTACTTGGCAGATGAGGAACTGGAAGCCAAGTCGGTGACTTGCCCAAGGTCGCCCAGCCTGCAGGAGGCAGGGCTGGTCCCCAGGTGCAAAATTCACGCTGACCCCACCCCCAGGGCCCCGGTGCTGTTGTCTCTCTGACCACCCCAGCTCCAGCCAGTGGGACCTGCCATCCTAGGGGCCCTCAGGGTGGCCTCTGGGTGGGGAGGGGCTGCAGTGCCACCATCTCAACTGGGTATCTGAGAAAGCCACTTGCCTAGCAAAGCGCATGGGTGCTGGAGGACAGCGGGGTACTGCAGGCTCCGACTGGGTAAATAATCCCAGGGCCCCAGCTTGACAAGGCAGAGCGTGTTCTGTGGTATCCAAGACAGGATGTACTTGGGGAGAACCTGCAAAGTTCTTGTTGTGAGCAGAAGAGAAATTAATTTTAATCCTGGAGTTGGCTCCGGCCCGGGGTAACATGCCAGCACCCTGAGGGGGTAGGGGCCTTTTTGCTCATGTGCCCATGGACTCCAGGGGCAGCTGCCACCTGACGGGCCGGACTGGCACCCATATCCCCTCTGCCGGCAGCCAAGCCCACCCCCCGTCCAATACTGAGACCCCAGCCCCCACCCCACCTGGAGAGCCTTGGATGTGGCTTCAGGCTGAGAACTGCTGCACGTTCTGGGCCTTTCTGTCTCACTGTCTCCCCATCCTGAGTGGCACCCACTCCCACCTGTAGCCCCCCAGGCCCTACCCTCACCCAGATGCAAAGGGGAGGGGGAGGGGCCACAAAACCAGGTGAGTCTGTCCATCTCCCTCGCTCACACTGTGCTTTGCGACGGGGACGCCAAGGTGACGCGGCCTGCCTCCCGCCTTGTGGAGCTCCGTGCCTGAGAGGAGAGAGGCAGACACATGTTCTGGAAGGTTCCAACCCGCCGCTGGGACAACTGCACAGATCTGGGCGAGTCTGGCACACCAGCTCTCCCCGAGCCTGCCCACCATGGAGCTGCAGTTGCCACAAGCCCTGAGGCCACCTGCAGTGTGACCGGGGGGGAGTGAGCTGGTGAAACACCGGGGGACCCTGCTCTCCACCCTTCGAATCCTGCTGCCTGGGTGGTCAGCCGATGAGGACAGCTTTCCAGACGGGGCAGTGGGTGAGGCTGGGGCAGGAGCCATGGGACTGGGCGGTGGGGCTCAGCGACCCCAGTTCCCAGGAACTTCCAGGCCCCTCCCCACGGCCCCACTCAGAGATCAAAGGAAAGGACCCATCCTCTGCTCCCCAACTTCCCCCGAAGACCCCTAATCAGCACCTAAGTTTCTATCACCAGTGCACAGAGGGGTCAGTCTGGACCCGAGGCAGCTGCTGGACCCTAGGGGCCCCCATGCAAGGCCCTCCACGGCTCTCCCTGCTGACCCCACCTAGCTCTGCTAAGCCCCCAACCAGCTCTGGGACTCAGTTTCCCCAGGTGTACAAGAAGGGGCCTGGCCATCCAGCTCTGTGGTAGACCCTTCCGCCGTCATCCATTCTGCCCCCTCTTCGTCCTCGCTTGAACCCCGACCATGCTAAAGCCCCTTTCTCAGATCCGCGGCTGGGAGTGGCCACGGGGTGTGGGGTCTGCCCCCGACTCAGGAGGAAAGCCCGGAGGGGCTCTGGGAAAGCTCCTCAGAGTGCTGGACCAGCCCACACCCCTTTGCCCCGGCCCCTCCCTTCTAACTGCCTGGCATTCCAGGACCCCCCAGGGCCACCACCTCGGACAGCCATGCCAAAAGCCAGGGGAGGTGGCTGGACGGCCCCTGACTTCTGGCCACAAGCGAGTCCCATTTAGTCCTATTTAATCCCATTTAGAAGCCCCCAAGGTTTGCTCTGGTAGCTGAAGGCAATTCCCACTGGATGCAAGCCCCCAGAGGGGACAGGGTCTGCCCAGGGGAGGGGACCCACAGTGACCACCCAGGGGAGGGGGCCCACAGTGACCGCCCAGGGGAGGGGACCCACAGTGACTGCCCAGGGGAGGGGACCCACAGTGACCGCCCAGGGGAGGGGACCCACAGTGACCGCCCAGGCCTTTGCTCTTTATTGGAGACACCCTCAGTCCATTTTACTGATGAGGTCAGAGACCAGAAGCAAAAGGCCGCCGTGTGGGGTGGGATCCCGGGCGACCCTGGTTTTGAGGACGGGAGGCAGCAGCCTAAGTGAAAAGGGCCCCGGGAAGGCCCGACGCTGGATGACCCCCACCCGGTCAGGTGTCCAGAGAGGCCAAGCCACAGAGGCTGAGGGGCTGGCAGGGGCGGTGCGATGGGCAGTGCTTCCTTTCGGGGACTGTCCCGCAGTCGGACAGGAGTAGCTGCTGACCAGCTCTGTGCCTGCACCCAACACAAGCACTGGCCCCCCAAAAACGGTGACTTTGGCGTCACGTGAATTACAGCTCAATTAAGAAATGCAACTATGACAAGGTGGCCGCAAGAGGCTGTGGGAGTCCGCGCCCTGCCCTTCTCCCTGCCCGGCTGGGCACGGCGGCCTGACCCTGTGGCCCTTGGGCTCGGGGAAAAGCGGAGAGCTGGCCCTCACCGGGTCCCTGTGGACGACGGGGAGAACCGCTGCCTCTCCCAGGGGCAGGAGGTCAGCGCGAGGTGGGCAGGGGAGGAAGAGCCCCAGGCCCCGACGTGCTACTCCCTGTGGTGGGTGCTGGCCTGCAAAGGATTGGAGTTGGGGCATCCTTCTGCCGAGGTCCCTTCCTGGGCCACCCAAAGTCCTGAAAAGGCAGGCGGTGTGGCCCCCGCCCAGTGTGGGCCCGTGTAGGGGTGAGATGGGTGGGGGCCCTGCTGCCAGCAGGCCAGCAGCGACAGGAGGAAGGCAAACCCACCGGCAGTGTCAGGGTGCCCCACACCCCAGAAAGCTGGCTGGTCCATGGATGGGACCCAGTGGGCCAAGCCCAGGGGCAGTGAGGGCAGTGAAGGGGAGGGGGCCGCACAGCCTGGAGGGCCCACGAGCAAAGCCGGGGTCTTAAGGCCTCCCCAAACTGCGTTATTTCAAGCCAGGCAGGCAGGGGGGCAGCCCCTGGCTCGGTGTGGGACGTGGGTCCTCATACTCTGCAGCCTCCGGGCTGAGATGCCCAGGGGTCGCCGCACGAGCCGGGGAAGCCTCCGTCCTGAGCCACTCTTCCCAGCATCAGCATCCTCCATCGCGGCACCCCAGGCTCAGCATCGAAGGCAGCCCCCAAGTCACTGCTGGGGACCGGACAGGGCTAGGCAGCTGGAATGTGACCGGTAGGGGCTGCTGCAGTGCGACCCGTGGCCAGGGTCTCCGCCCTGACCTGGGGGTGGGGGATGTGGGGGGTGGCCCCTGGATGGAGGTTTTAAAACACACGAGCACGTCATTCTGCAAAGCAGGTGAACCCCAGAGAGCAAGGCTGAAGGCCTTATTCCTAGAACCTTGGACTGTGCCCTTATTTGGAAAGCATAGACGGGATTAGGCAAGCAAAAATGGAGCTGAACTTCGTTTTCATTTAGGGTGGGCCCTTAATCCAATATGCCTGGTGTCCCGAGGAAATGTGGGCATAGAGGGAAGAAGGACGGGTGTGGAAAGCTGGCCCCCCCATGGAGTGTCCTCTCTTGGGCAGCCACCTCGGGGCCACTGCTGAGCCCCGACGGCTGAGCCTCGGTGTGGTCTGAGCGCACAGCTCCTGCTGGACGCCCCTCGTGCTGCCCCCCTCTGCCACCCCAAGGGCAAAACACATGGGCCAGCAAAGGAGCGTGGTTTCCAAAGGTCATTTCTAAGATGTTTCTCAGAATCCCATGAGCACATCGACTAATTCCCCTTAATTTTTTAAAGACAAGATTTATGACGGTGAAGACTCCATGTCGGCCCCGTCCGAGGAAGGCCCCACTTTGAGGTGGGGTAGCCTCCTGGGGTCGCTCTTGAGTGGCCGGCCCTGAGCTCACGCCTGGGCCCGGGGCTCTGCGCAGTTTCCGGGGCGCCTCTGACAACCACCAGTCAACCAGATGCCGCCTCCTTTCGTCAACAGAAGTCTCAATTTTCGTTAATTTACAGGACCGCTCTTACAATAAAATACTCTCCGCATCGCCTGCCTGTTCCACCCGCGGAGAGCACGCCGTGAGTGCTGGCGTGACAAAGGGTCATTTTATTAAAAATAAGAGGGTAACACACCAAATCTGAAATCTGTTGTGACGTGCTTCGAAATTGATTGCTTTTTTGTATCGATGCTATTTTTCACAAAAAAAGAAAGAAAATTCAATTGTGATGATAAATGCCCAGCTATATGATGATGATGTGAGCCAATGGCTGTACACTTTGGATGATTATAGGGCATGTGAATATATAATACATATACCGATAAAGAATAAATAATAAAATAACCCTCATAGGTCAAATTGAAAATTTATGTGCCATCAGTAATAGAATACTTTAAATGTTGATTTGGAAATGTTCATTTTTTTTGGAATATTAAAAAAACATTTGAATAGAATTTTGAACTGTAAAAAATAATGGACATAAAAAATTTAAAAACCTTTATAATAGGGTATTGAACCTATTAAAAAATGAGTAAAATCACAAAGGATAAATAAGCGAATAAGAACGCACAGCAGGGCTACAGAGAAACAACATATTAATGCTTTAAAAAAACATTTTGAAGTAAGCTAGTGTTGAATTGGAAGTGAACGGGGAGGGGCAGACACGGCCAGCCAGAGGGCAGGGGAGAAGGGCATGGCCGGCTAGAGGGGACCCAGAGGCTGGGTCTCGGGGGACACAGGCTGTGGCCTGGGCTCCCCTCCGGCCCCCACAAGAGGCTCGTTCCAAGTGGCTGACCGCGAGGAAGGAGGATGGATGGACAGGACACGGGGCACGTCGAGGTGGGGGGATCCCTGGGCCCCCAGACCCAGGCGGAGGACGCCCACGAGAACAGCGCCCCGTGGGAAGGTAAAGCCCCACGATGGTGACAAAAGTATCAACAACAGAGCAAGCGGGAGAGACCCCATCTCCAGACAGACCAATCAAAGCAACCCATGAGACACCAACGGAGGCCACGACTCTACAGAGAACGCCGAGAACGAAGGAAAGGATTAAGTCTCCATCTTGTCTTGAGAACTTCAGCTTAACCAAATGGCTGTGTTTGATAAGGGAAGCTCTTCCTGAAGGAGGGATGTCAGTATGAGGAGCTCACACCCCGAAGCCCTAAGGAACTCACTGGAGCCAGCAGAGACCAGCCCTGGAGGAGGGGACCACCAGGTGGGGGGCTGACGGGGGGCTTCGACCAGGGGATTTGGGCCCCTCGATCCAGCTCACGTCCCACCGAGGAGGGGACGGTGGTAGCCGGGTCTCCATGCCTCTTCAAGTACAAAGCACACGGCACCCCCTATGAGGGCGTCTTCACCCCAAAGCTCAGCCTCAATGCAACAAAGCCCCCAGAGCTACTTTCCACTCACAAGAAGCAAAGAGACCCGAGAGAGAGAGAGGGGAGGGTCTGGATGGACGCTCAATGGACACACCACCCAGTGCAACTCTGGGGCAAGTCAAGGGCACGACGGGAGAAGGCCATTCCGGGGCGACTGAGCCTGGGCTGGTTTCAGGTTCTGCTGGGGGGTGACTGCTAAAGGCTGAGGGTGACAGCGGCTTGGGGGTCTCAAAGGAAAGGGGCTGGGCTTTGGAGAGACGCAGACAGCTGTGGGAGAGGGGAGGCCACGTGACACCTGGGATTTGCTAATAAAAAAGAATGCAAAGGGGCAGATGAAGCAAAGTGTGTTGCATTTCCGGAGAGGGAGCTGTCCACCAGGGTCTCTGTAACTTTCAAGCACGTCCCACCCTAGCTCTGAGACCCCCAGGGGCTCCCCGTGGCCATCTTCTCTGCTGGGCTCCACCCCCTTTAAATGAAGGGTCACAGTCCTCCTCTCATTTTTTTCCAAGGGACATTTGACCTAAGAGGCCCACCCACCCCTCTGACCTCACTGCCCCCCACCGACAGCTCCGGAACCTGCAGGGTCCTTCTCTGGTCCCGGCTGGGCCTGGCTCCTGCCCCTTCTGCCTGAACCGCCCTTTCCCCAGCCCCTTCCTTTCGCCAGTCTGCTCTGGGGGTACAGCCTAAACCTCACCCCCAGTGAGCTCTCACCTGGTGGAAAGGGCCCTGTCCCCCTTGCTGTCCTCTGTCACGGCAGCCCTGAGTGTGTCAATGTGCACGCTTGTGTGCTCGTGTATCTGCATGTGTGCACATCTGCACGTGCGAGTGCTTCCCTCTGCGCCCCAACCACTGTGCTCTACCACGCCTGTGAACCTGGCTGCAGCCTGCTGCCCCCTGGGACGCTGCTCCAGGAGGACAGCACCTGGTCTCTCCTGCTCTCTGCCCAACCCCCGCCTGGGCACACAGTCGGTCCTCAATAAAGAGGATTCAAATAACCGCCCCCTCATCCAGGGGGGAGGCAGGTAAACACAACTTCCACCCTGCACCCCAGGAAACCCCAGTGTGCCTGCCGGGGAAGGGACCGGGACCCCACTTCTGCGACCTGGGGCTAGGGGGCATGTGGGGCTGGTGCCACGCCCCCAACTGCAGGCCATGCCCTGTCCAGCGGGAGAAAGCTTCCTGGAGTGCAGACTCCTGGGGGAGGCAAAAGGACAACAGAGCAACAGGAGAGAGAGAGAGATGGCTAATGAAGGGCAGCGTCTCCAGGCCTCCCTCTGACTCTCCGCTCGGGAGCAGCTGCTGCAGAGGGGACGTGTGTGCGCAGCCCAGCGCTTGCCAAGGCCCGAGCAGAAATGTCAGATCCCCACAGTCCTGTCATCCCAGACCCCAACCTACCCTATAACCCCAGCCCCCCATAGCCTGGCAGCTCTGGACCCCTGCAACCCAGAACCCAGGCAGCCCTGCAACCTCAGCCCCATGTGGCTCTGCAGCCCAGACCCCGGGGCAGCCACACAGCCCTGACCCCAGGTGGTCCAGCAGAGCCAGACACCCCCACAGCCTTGCAGCTTTGGACCCCCAGGCAATCCTGTAACACACACTCAACCAACAGATCCCCTAAAGCTCTGCACCCCCAAACCCCTGACAGCCCAGGGACATCCCAAGGACTGCTGTGTTGACACGCAGGCCAGCCTCAAGCTGACCCGCGTGTGCCTTGTGTGACAGAAGCCCCGTGAGCCTCTGCTTTTTCAGCCAGCTCAGGTCTGCTAGGAACAGAAGCTCAAGGGCCAGCAGGGTGGGTCCCATCCTCAAAGAAAGCCAGAATCACCCTCGGGACAGCCACCAGTGGCTGCAGCACGCACGACAGTTCTGGGCTGATTTGCTCCCTGCAAAGAAGTTGAACCGTCATCTGGTAAATACTCGTCCGCATTCCCCTGAGCGGGAGCTAATGTGCCTGCAGGTCCTGGGCACAAGGACTTGGCCTGCTGGAAGGCCGCCCTGGCTGCGGCAGGAACTGTGCTCCAAGCACGCAGGGCCCCTGGAGCTGATGAAGGAGCCAAGGCAGCTCCCAGCCCCAAAGCCCGGCCCCGAGGCCACCCGGCCCCCAGCTGGATGCAGCACTCACTGCCACCGAGTCCGATGGCCGCACTCCTGCCCGGCCTGGCTGTTATGTACCACGAGGAAGCCGAGGGGCGGGGGGCACGAGGAGGGGACACGGGGGTCCCCAGACACTTGACCTGCCCCGCCTCCCCCAGGCTTCCTCCTTTTTGTTGAAGCCCAAAGTGAGTCACGGGCACCGGGAACACAGGAGCAGCTGCTTTCTGTGCCCGGAGATGCCCCATTAACCCCACGGTGGCTGAGGCGCCCGTCTGGTTGGGGGTGCCTAGAGAACCTTGCATAGTAATAATAAAAAAGCCTGAATAATTACCGACATGCACAATGGGAAGAGTTCCTAGAACACTCCCTATTCCTGGCTTCTTCCGTAAAAGGTGGGAGTTCTCAGCGGACCTGGCCCCCACATCCCGGAGTGACTGCAGGCTGGGGCTCCGGGGGGGATAGGGCATCTCTTCCCTAGTTGCCCACAGGCCCGGCCGAGCCCGCATAACTCCTCGACGGCGTCCACCTTCGGACCCCTGGATGGCAGTTTCGGGAAAAGGTCAGCCTCTCTGGGGGGAGCAGGCTCCCCAGGCACCTGCACAGGCTCTGGCTGTTTGGAA
>PVIY010011140.1:0-24127 GCA_004026745.1 Myrmecophaga tridactyla | reverse complement strand
TCTGTAAGCTGCTCAATCTTGGAAAGCCTCAGTTTCCTCACCTGTAAAATGGGGACAAGAATGCTAACCCCCCTCCTAGGGCCCTAGGAAGGCTGAGAGGAGGTAATGTGGGTCAATTGCTGGGCCTGGCGGGGCCGAGCGTGAGCTGGACGTGTCATTATCCGCAGCTGGGAGCAGCGGGAGGGGACAAACTTCTCTGCTCAAGTCACGGGATTCTGGGCAGCTAGTCACGTGCTGACCATTGCCTGGCATTCTGCCCAGTGAGGAATAACAGGTAACACACAGGAATTTTAAAATCGTGAGCTTTTCTGTGATACGCTTTTCTTTAAAGCATTTAAGCTCATCAGCTAGGATTTGGGGCAATGCCTTTCTAGATCCATGGTGGAGACAGAAATATTTCCTAGCTTCCCCACCACACAGTGGGACGACAGGCTCCGGCCACCCCTGTGCAAGGGATGGACTCGTCCCTCGTCCACGGGGTGGGCGTGGAAGGAACAGGCGCCCTCCTCTGCGCTGCACCCTGCACGCAGTCAGGCTGCCCTGGAGAAGGAAAAAAGCCGGGTCTCCAGCTGACAGCTTGTCGGGGAGCGGCCTGTCCAGAGGGACCCCACTTGGGATGTCAGAGGGGCCAGAAGTGAAAGGCCAGGCGTCTCAGTCATTTGCCATGACCAGCGCAGGGCCTAACGGGGTTGAAGTCCTGCAGTGGGTGCCAGGACCCCTGTGCCCGCGGGCAGCCGAGTGGGCCTCTGCTCTGGCTTGCGGCTTTGCACTAACACAACCCAGGCCAAGCTCTGCAGATGAGGCGGGCAGCGTGGGAGCTGGCTCTCGGGTGTGGCGGGGTGACGATGGGAGGCATGTCCTCCATCTAAGCCCGTGTGCCTATGGGGCTGGACGTGGGTGTACACGGGCCACCTGAGGACATGCCTTTTATGAAGGTGTGGCCCTCTGGACTAGGACGGGTCCTGACCACATTGCGGGAGGCACCGAGCCCCAGTCAGAGAAAACCACAGTGGGAGGCCAGGAGTCACAGGGACCCAGAGCAGAGCCAGGGGTGGGAGAGAGACGGGCACATGATGGGAGGTGGCCGGGGACTGCGGGAAGCCAGCTCCAGAGCCCACAGCTTGCAAGGACAAAGCCTGGCCTTGTGACCTGGTGGTGGGCCTCAAGCCTCGGAACTTGTGAGCCAATAAATCCCCTTGTTAAGCAGCCAGGGAGTGTGGTTTGTCTTGCAGCCCTGGCAGACCCAGCCAGCGGGCCTGACTCTTCTGGACGCCAGGATGGGGTGCAGGGAGGGCGCCGGGGCTGCATGTGCAGGTGTGTCTTCCTGGTCAAGGGTGCTGGGCTGCCCGGGCCCTTTGCCATCGGGTCTCTTTCAAAGCGAACCAGACAAATCATCCCCTCCAACCCCTGATGCTGCCCCGCCATGCCTGACAGCAAACCTTGAGCAATCGGCAATTAGACGGGCCCTGAGGCATATTTCTTGGCTAAAAATGCCCATAAACCTCCTAAAGTTGATTTTCGTTTTGATTTGAATGCAGCTGCGTAACTGCAGCACCGGGGGATACAGGCAAGGTGCAGGAAGGGTCCTGACGAATAAAGCCAGCGACGCAGGGGGCACCAGCGGGCATAGGACGCCCTGACGGTGGGCACACGCTGGGGCCCCGGGCAGCTGCGTGCCAACCTTTGGGAAGGCAGCTGTCCTTCTGCCTGGTTCCCGGCCAGGGTGCCTCAGCCCCTCGGACGGCAATTAAAGGTGCAGCTGAGAAGTGTCACCTGCCCTTATCCACACCTAGGGCGGTCTCCCACCGAATGGAAATGGGGGTCAGCCTGCCGCTTCCACGTTTCACTTCCGGACCCCTCCCTCCACGCTAAGGGGCCACGTAAATCCCGGAGAGTGGCACCCACTGAACAGGGCTCGGGATCCCAAAGGCTCGCAGAACAGAAAAGAACGTGGGCTCCAGAGCAGGCATTTTGTGAGCCTCTTCATTTTTAATTATACAACAAACACACACATCTATTTATTCTTTTCTTAAAAGCTACGGTAGAGAAAAGCTAAGTCCCCCGTCTCCTCTTCCGAGGCAAAACCCCATTATCGCCTCGGCGTGGGGCCTCCCCGACGGCTGGCCCTGCCCGTACGCACGCATTCCGGCGCCTTGGGGAAGTGTGCAGTAGGGAGAGGAAACAGCGTATTTTCACATACTCAACAAATGAATCGATGCTGTAACTCGTGTGTGTCATTTCCGACGACATCTTGGGGATCACTCGTGTCTGCACGCACACCTCCCCTTCTCCTGAGTTCCTCCGCAGGGTCAGGCATTTGCCGGGCATTTACTGAGTGTCCACCAGGTACCAGCGCTTCCGGGCAGGAGGTAATGGTGGTGGGCAAGGCAGAGCTTTTGCGCCCAGGCAGCTGACATGCCCGCTGTGGGGACAGATCGGCCCCAAGGTGCGACGACGAACTTTACCGGGGTGCGGGCAGTGGGGCAGGGGACGGGAGTGGTGGGGCAGGGGGCCTCTGACCCAGAGGCTGGGGGAGCACCTGTGGTGGGGGGCCTGGGTGGACGGCAGCTCCTGCCAGGGCTGCTGGGCCCAACACCACCCGCCGGGCGCTCAGGCCTGGCAGCTCGCTGGCGGTGGGTCCGGCCACCAGGCCCCGTCTACTCTTGGAGTCTGCAGCGTCCTGGGTCCTGCCACTGTGCGTGGGGTCCCCCGGCCTGCACCTCCACCCTCGCCACGCGGCCACATCCCTGGCCTCCTCCCTCTGGGGTTTCCTGACTTCTGGCCTCTACCTCTCCTGCCTTCTCTGCTGCTCTCCAAAACTCCTCTCTGATGGGCTCCAGGCAGATGGAGACCCAGCCTAATTCGGCCCCACCTTAAGTAACCAGGACATCTTCAAAAGGTATGTACACAGTCTCACCCCCCAGGGACTTGGATTAAAACATGTGACTTAATCCCCAACAAGCCCTTTCCAATCTTCTCTCCATTTCAAAGGTCGCTGCAGGGCAGGTACCTGTCAGGCTCACCTTGGCGTGGGGACAGGTTACCACTCCCAGCACCCCAGGCCCCCATCTCTAGGCCGCATGCTTGCCTGAGGGCTGCCAGCAAAGCCTTGGGGTTTAAAAAGTTTCATAAAAGTAAAGAACATTCCTTTTCTTTTAATTCAACGTGCAAACTCTTGGAATCCGCTCTCCCACTTCTGTGGCCCCCCAGTCTGGACAATTCGGGGTGGCAGCAAGAGCTGAGCATGTCCCCCACCCCTCCTCCCCATCAGCTTCGGCCCTCGCTCTGTGAATAGGCCGGTGAGCCCACCTGCCTGCTGCAAAGAGAGGGGATGGCACTAACGTCCACCCCCAGACCTGCCCGCCAAACCTCAGTCACCGGGTCCCGGGTGTTGCTGTGATTGTTTAATGAATTCCCGATTTACCCAGCAAACAGCAGCCACTGCCCTGTGTAAGATGTGCAGCTGAAGCTTGGACGAAAAAAAAAAAAAGGAGTAAGAAGTGACGCTCCTCTAAGGCGGTCAGCGCCTAGCAGGGGAGATGGTCAAGGAAGCAATTAATCAAAAGATGATGTCGAGAGCATCACGACAGGGTGGCGGGGTGGACAGAGGCTCCGGCCCACTGCGGAGCGCTGCGGTGCCGGAATTGCGGGGTTTGTGGGCGGAGGCAGGGGGCCGCGTGCCGCAGGGTCAGGGCGGGGGTCACGGCTGGACACGGGGCTGCTGGGCACACAGCCTGTTCCCCAGAAAAAACCACAGACCAGGCCGTGACGTCCAAAAGGCTCATGGCAAAGCCCTCCTGGAAAATTTAACTCACAGCACACACCATTTCTCCCTGGGACATAAGGAGCCAGGCCAAACGCGGGAATTAGAACAAATCACCGCTGACCCCACGCACGGGTGTGGGAGAGGCTGAACGTGAGGTGACGACATGCGGTGCGCTGGCTCCGAGGCACCCCGAGCCTGGGGACCCCACACCCCAGCTTTGCTTTATTCAAGGAAGAGGCCAGCAGAGCCTCCGGGCAGTGTGTTTCCCGACTGCCCCTGGGGAGCTAGGGCAGTGCAGAGCCAGCTGGGCTGGGAGCCCCCCGCCAGGGCAGGTGCACCCCTCTTGAGTGCCCAGGAGCGCCTCAGCCTCCCCAGGCAGGAGGAACCCAGAGCTCCAGGCCAGGAGCTGGGCGTGGGCTCGAAACCTGCAAGTCACTCGCCATCTCTTGCGACTTCTGTCCAGCTCCTTTTGGTCACCAGGCTGCAGCCACCTAGTCTGCAAAACAGTGCCAAGGCCGCTCCCTTGTGAGGCCGGAGACAATGGGGTGAGACCCTGGCAGCCAACGATAGGCAGAAAGGGCCACTGTCCTTCTGGCTGGGTCCTGGGCGGGGGGAGCTTGGGGGACAGCAGCAGTCCTGGTCCCCTGTGCTGCACCCTGACACCTAGGCCGTGCAGTGCCAACAGCTGTGACTCCCAGGCTGGGAAGGTAGCTTCCCTACTGGAAGGGAAAGACGTGTAGGCCAGGCTGTCTCGGACACCCCATGCCCTGTGCACAGCCGCTCCAATGGGCTGAGATTGTTCCCCAAGCACATGCATCACAAATGAATTTGGGCACAAACCCCCTACCCTCCAAATGAGGTACCCAACCTGGGTCCCAAATCCCAAAATTCATGGCTCCTTGGGGCCGCAGCTCACGTCCCCCGACCCATAGTAGCCCCAAGGACCACCCCCCTTCCAGGGTGGCCCAGGTTGGCGGGGGGGGGGGGTCAGCTGGTAGCACCTCCCTCCCGCTAGACTTTCCTTGGCCCCCTCCCGAGTTTTCACTCCTTCCTTCGCTTTGGACGTACGGATGGGAAGTCTGCACAGTAGTCCCCGGAGCTGCAGGGAGACTCCAGGTTCTAATTCATGGCCGGGGCAGTCGCTCTTCGAGAAGATTCACATTTGTTCCACCAGCTCAGGGCCTGCCTTCACACACTGCTAATTTACACAAACGACTTCGCAGGCGTGAACCCACGGGCACCAACCCGGACGTCCACTCCCTGCCTGGAGCCATTTCCACAGACTCCCAGTCCAGACACCAACGGAAACTACAAGTTTCCAATCTTCAATGGCCTTTCCTCAGCTATGAGAAGGCTCGACTCAAAGCACAAAGCCCCACTTTTTATGACCTGCCTGCACGGCCCCTCCCACCTCTCTCTAGGTCTTGCCCCCAAAACCATTTGTTCCTTCCCACTCCCTCCCCAAACCCCTCTTCCCTGCGTCCATGGCTCTGCTCTCCGTTCCCCTGTCCATACAATCTGCATCACAAAAGCCACCAAACTGGCCGAGTCCCCCATCTTTGCAGGTGACAAAGGAGGGTGGCTGGGGGGAGGGCAGGCAGCCACCCCCCCCATGACTGACTGAATGAATGAATGAAGGCAAAGGTGCCGGATGGAAGTTACTTTCTGAACTTCCTTCAAAGACAAGCACTTCAGCTCAATGACTCAGGCAGGAGTGCAGGGCCACCATTTAGATTTCTGGATCTTTGACTCTTCTACATTAAACACCAGCACCCTACAACGTCAGCAGGGAGGAGAGCCGTGACACGTGGCACCTAAGCAGCGCCCAGGAAGATGCCCTCTGCCCGGTGGGTCAAGACCTCAAAGGGACCATCTGTACAGACGCTGCAACCCAGATGCCACCCAGGGCCCAAGGAGAGGACAGCTCAGCCCTCGGAAAGGGAGGTGTCGCTCAGCCCGGCCTGGGGAGGACGGGAGGAAGGAATGGGCAGTGCTCCCCCAGGACCAGATGGTCACGTGCCCTTGACTGTTCCTGGGCTGAGATCAGGGACTCCACCGAGTGTGGCCAGCCCAATCCCAGTTCAGGGCTGGGTCAGAGGGTCTGGGCCGCTGGGCCTGGGAGAGTCCGAGGAGGGCCCCTGGGCAGCACACAGCCCCGGGTGAGTTCAAGGACCCCTGGACAATGTGTGACGAGGCCAGCCAGCTCGGTGAGGCAGAAAACCCGAAGAGGCCCTGGGAGTGGCCCCGGCAGGGCATGGCCCCGACAGGGCATGGCGTTCAGCTGCATCTGCCTGCCCAGTGATTATTCTACCTTCCCCCCTACCTGAAGCTCAACCATCCTTTGGGAAACCCAGGTATGACCAGTCAGCACTTCCCAGGAGGGGAACAGGCTCTTTTTTCCCTGGGATTCCTCCACAGACAGGATGTGAACCTGGAGCTGCTGGAGAACTCGTCTGCTGCCACACGGGGAGTGCCTGCTCCTGGATGGACCGACACGGGGCACCTGGGCCTAGAGTACCTGAAGGAGACCCTCTAGGGTTTTCAGTTACTTAAACCAGTACACGTGGCAGCCAGTGTGTATAGGGGGTTCTGGACTAATGCAGCAGGGGAGCACTAAGGACTCGCAGGGACTCCTGATCGGCTCGGTGGCCACCTACCCTCCAGCCCTGAACTACTGTACCGTCCCATCCGGCCTCCCTGGCCAGGCAGCATGGCCTCCAGTGCGTGAGCTGGCAGAGGGTGCTGCAGCCTGAAGGTCAGAGGCCCCGGGTTCAGGCCCAGCCCCGACATGTGATAACGGCATGCTCTGGGCAAGCCACAGAACCTTCCTGTTAGGGTTGGAACAGCACCCCCCAAAGTCAGGGCAGGTCTCCGGCCCCGTCCCGTGGATGGGAACATAAGTGTAAACAGGGCCTTGGGAGATGTTAGATGAGCTAAGATGAGGCCAAACGGGGCTGGGGCTGTGCGCTGGTTTGAATCTGTTGTGCAGCCCAGTTAAGCCGTGTCCTTTCATCCTCATTCAGTATTGCTGGGTGGGAGCATTTTGATTGTTTCCATGGCGATGTGACCCACCCAACTGTGGGTGGTAACTTCTGATGAGATGGTTTCCATGGAGATGTGCCTCCACCTATTCAAGGTGGGGCTGCTTACTGGAGTCATTTAAGAGGGAACCATTTTGGAAGGAGCTTTAGAACCACCAGAACCAACAGAGCCAACAGAAAGGACAGAGCCCCGGGGAAGCCACAGGAGATTCCTGGGGAGAAAGCTAGCAGATGTGGCCATGTGCCATTCCAGTTGAGAGAGAAACCCCAAACATCATCAGCCTCCTTGAACCAAGGTATCTTTTCCCCTAGATGCCTTAATTTGGACATTTTCATGGCCTTGGAACTCACAACTTAATAAGTTCCCCTTTTTAAAAGCCATTCCATTTCTGGTATATTACAATTCTGGCAGCTAGCAAACCAGAATAGGGAGGCTAATCTAATGTGGCTGGTGTCCTTATAGAGAGAGGAAACCTGGACACACACACACACACATATAGATAAGAAGTGGGGAGGGGAAGGGAAGAGAGAGGGAGGGGGATAGGGAGGGAAAAGGAGGAGGGGAGGGGGAGAGGGGAGGGGAGAGTCATGTGATATAGGCAGAAATTGAGTTAAGCCACAGCCATGGACTCTCCTCTTTAAGGGGAAGCATGGCCCTGGTGTGTGATATTTGTTACAGCAGCCGCGGCAGACTAAGACACTTCCTGAGACTCCGTTTCCTCATCTACAAATGGGACTAACAGCAGCCTAGCCCCCCCATGCTAGTGCGAGTATGGGATGAGACAGCCCCATGAAGCATCTTTCCCAGGCTGAGCATGCAGAAAACTGCCAGCAAACGGTAGCAATGGTGGCCGCTGCTGGGTCCTGGATGTGGGCAGGGCTGGGCATCGGGAGGCAGAGGCCCCCCTGCCTGGGCCCCCCCTGCTGGCGGCTCACACTGGACGTGCCTCTGACAGGCTGAGTGAGAGTCCTGCTGCAGGGCTGAAGTCCATGCCTTAAAGCCACAACTGGCCCTCCCTGCTCCAGAAACCCACTGTCCTCGCCCCTCATGGTGCTGTGGCCGCCACGTGCCTCTCAGGCCACCTCTTCCTCGGCTCCCCTACAGCTCTCTCTTCTGGTTCTCTCGGCAGGTGACCTGCTGGTGACCAAAAGCTAGCTGTCTGCACCTGCCCACCTCACTGTCCTGACCAGCCTCCTGACATCTCCGTGCCCTGGACCCTCCCCCCACCCCAGCCATCCTGCACCCCACCGGTGCCTCTTGGGGCCCCTCCCTTGGCTTTACCCCCTCCACCACCTCCAGCCTCTCCCCCTCCAAGAGCCCTTTGAATCCAGGGGCAAACAGGCCAGGAGCCCCTTTGAAGGAAAGCTTCGCTTGACTTTGTTCCCTCACTTAGTCTCCTGCCTTCCCCTGACTGCCATGCCCTGGGAACATGTGGCCTCGGCCTCCTCTCCCTGGGTCTGTGTCTGGTCCGTTACGGAGCCAGGCTCAATCTCAGCACTTGCCGCTGGCGTTCCAGTGGTCTGACCTCTAGATGCCACAACAGCTTTGCGAGAGGGACGGCTCTTATCCCCAGTGTACAGATGGGAAGACTGAGGCTGAGCCGGGTGGGGGCGTGCCTGGAACCCCAGCAGAGCTGGCCACATGTGGGTCCTGCCACCCTGGAGAAGAGTGTAGACCTCTGAGCCACGGCCTATCATCTGCTGGGTGGGAGCTGCCTTGTGATCAGCTCTTGCAGTCTCCTCTATCTACCCAACGCCGGTCCAGAACTATTTTGATGAGCTTGCCCACGTACTCCAGGAGCGTCTCTGGCTCCCTATGGGCTGCCGCAAACCCAGACACCTCTTCCCCACTTTCAAGGCCTCTCATGCCTCGGCCCAGCCCTGCCCTGTCCTCGCAGCACCTGGACGTCAGGCCCCCACAACCCAGCGGCTCTCCAGGCCCAGGTCCCAGCTTAGCTGTGTGCCGGATCCTGGCTAAGGGGCTGTGTGGAGACTCCGCATTTTGTACCGGGGTCAGTAATGGCCACTCTGGGGCTCACCACCGCCTTTGGGGCTGCCCCTGACCCTTTTGGCCCAGAGCTGAGCCTTCCTTGCTGGCCCCTTGCTCCGCGGCCTGTCCGGTGGAGCAGCTCAGACTGCAGGCTGGTGAGTCCCCTGTCTGTGCTTCGGCTTCTTCCTGCGGGGAATGAGCTACCAGGAGCAGTGCATGGAAGGGTCACGGGGAGCGCTGGATGGTCTGTGATGTGAAGTCCCAATCACGGCGCCTGCCCTGGGAAATTCGCAGTCCAGGCGAGCATCTGACTTCAGTTAGCGTGTCGATGGCGTTGCTCCTGCAGTCAGGGGGTGCTGCCGAGTGGGTCAGGCTTTGATGGGTGTGAGCTCTGCCTGCTCGGGCCGGGGCTGGGTTCTCCGGCTCTGCTCTCCGGCCCCTTCTGCCCGGGCTGGGCACGTGGGGGTCAGTACCAGGGGCTCCATGCACACCTGTCAATCCCACCTGGGACAGAGGCCCTGGCGTCTGGGGGTTTAGATCAGTGGAGTTAGCATACGACCCGGTAATTCCACTCCTGGGTGGATTCCCAAAGAACTGGGAATTCAAGCAAACATGGACACAGCAGTGTTCACTGCAGAGGAGCCAAACGGTGAAGCCCACCAAGCCCATCAGCAACAGGGGGAAAACCCAACACAGTCTGTCCATTCATTCCACGGAGAATTATTCCTCGTAAAAAGGAGTGAAGTGCCAGTACAGGCCATGACGTGGACGAGCCTTGAAGACACACTGTACAACGGTGCAAACATGGTGAGGTTCCATTTACACAAAACTCCCAGAACAGGCAAATCCAGAGATGGCAGAGGTGGTGGGGAGAGACTGCTGATGGGAATGGGGCTTCCTTGAGGGGTGACGGAATGTTCTGGAACTAGGGTGACGGGTGTACAGTCTGTGAATGTACTAAATGCCACCAAATGGTACGCTTCAAAACAGTTAAAATTGTAAATTTTATGTGTTGTATATTTTGACACAAAAAAGATACAGTCAATGGGAAACATGCAACCCCACCCCCCCCACCGCCCCACGACACAATGAATCTCTGAGAGGCACGTGTGAAGAAATGAAAATCTGAGAAAGGAACTGCCTCCCAGGAAAGCCGTCTCCCGATGGCAACCCTGCCTGGCTTTTCCTTGTGGCTCCTCTGTATTTCCAACCTCACCTGTGCAGACACGACGTCATCACACGATGAAGACATGACACAAATATAAAAAGCAGTCACCGGGCTTACGGATGCAGTTTATTCCAAACCCCTAAGATGTCCCGAGAGGAGGGGAACTCAGACCCCGTAACTCATAGGACTTAGGTGGGAAAGACCAGAAACTTCTCAGGAAGGTTGGCTCCTTCCGGTTCTTTCCGATGTACATCAGTCACCCATTCCGTCCCTGAATGCTTTTCGAGTCCCTGGCCCTGACAGAGCCGGAAAGGGTCCAGGAGGAGGTGGCACTATCCCCCAACCCCCAGCACGGGAAGTTCTGAGCATGTCCTCCAAGGCCTCTTGACCTCGTCACTCGAGTGGGCTAGCCTTGGGGAAACCAGCTCCAGGAGTACACTCACTGCTCGGTCATTCAACCCAAAACTGGGGTCCGAGTTCCTGCTGTGTGCATGCGTGCTCCTGGGAGGGTGACATGGGGCACAAGGTTTAGTTGTGGCCTTCGGGTAGGGGGGCCCCCGACAGGTTGATGTAGTCTACTCAGGAGCAGGCGGTGCTAGGAAGAGAACTGCTGTGCAGTCAAGGGATTGGTTTGGGGAGGTGGACGCAGTTTAGTGAGTGGGCAGGGCAGGCTCTCGGAAAAGGTGACCTTGGGCAGAGGCCTGGTAGAAGGGAGTATCACGAGAACATTGGGGAGCATGTCCCAGGTGGAGGGCAGACTCACCACAGAGGCCCCCAGGTGGGAACGTGTCCTGGGATGAGTGAGGAGGCCAGCGGGGTGGAGCCCCAAACACAAGAGGGGTGCCCGGACATGGGCTGGGGCAGGGGGCACTGAGCTGAGGCTGGGAGCCTTGGGAGGCCTGCAGGCACTGCTAAGGGCTGGTAAGGAGTTTTCCAGTTTGAGAAATCTGAGGTGTGCAGCCTGGTGGCATTAATGATTTTTACAGTGTTACGCTGCCATCGCCACCAGCCATCACCAAAATCCTTTCATCACCCCAAGCAGAAACTCTGCCCCCATCATGCAGTGACTCCCCCACTGCTCTCCTCTGGCCCCTGGTAACCTCTTACTTTGTCTCTGGATTTGCCTGTTCTAGACATTTCATATAAGTGGAATCCTACTATCTTGTTTATTTCACTCAACCGGATATCTTCAAGGTTCACCATTGTCACACATATCAGAACCTCATTGCTTTTTATGATGGAATACCATTCCATCATATGTATTTACCATATTTTATTTACCCATTCATTGACACTTTGGTTGCTTCCAACTTCTTGGCAATCGTGAAAAATGCTGCCCTGAATTCTGGTGTGCATATATCTGTTCATGCCACTGCTTTCAGATCTTTGGGGTACCTACCTTGGAATGGAATTGCCGGGTCATAGGGAAACTCTGTTTAACTTTTTGTGGAACCACGAAACGGCCTTCCCCAGTGGCTGCACTATCTTACATTCCCATCAGCAACGCAGGAGGGCCACAATTCCTTCACATCCTCCCCAACACGTCTTCTTTCCTTTTCTTTTAAAATAGCCATCCTAGAGGAAGTGAAGTGGCATCTCACTGCAGTTTTGATTTATATTTCTAATGGGTAATTGTGTAGCACATCTTCTCATGTGCTGATTGGCCATTTGTATGAGGAACTGGATCTTACTGTCGGACTTCTGTTGGAAAGGGTCACTCAGATGTGGGCGCGGGAGAGGAAGCCAGAACGGTTCTCCAGAGAGGGGACGTGGGAAAGGTGAGAAGTGACTGTTTAAGACTGACCTCCCAGGGTTTTATTTTGTTTTTGTTTTCGTTTTGGGTGCACGATCCGGGAATCGAATCCAGCTCTCCCGCGTGGAAAGTGAGCATTCTTTCACTGAACCACCCGTGCACCCTGTCCCAGGGCTTTGATGAGGATTACACCAGTTGGTATACAGAAAAAGCTCAGTGGTATGTGGCTGTGCTGTGGTGAGGGCGATGTCTAAAGCAGAGCAGGAGGGGTTGGGGGGACCTAGGAACTTGAGCCACGTGGCGCTGGCCTGTTCTGGTGTCACCCTGCTCAGGCCCAGTGGCATCGTCGGGTTGTGGGAGCCTGGGGTGAAGAGGTGGCCACAGAGAGTGGCTGGCTTCTGTTCAGCTCATGGCAAATCCTTGCTCTCCTGCCTTCCTACCTTCGACGCCTCTGAACACCTGCTGTGGGCTGGGCACCGAGCATCGCCTGCCCTCAAGGAGCTTCCAGTGCAGCGTGGCCAGTGCCATGGTGGTGTGTGTGTGTGCATGCGCGTGAGTGCGCGTGCGTCTGTGCGTGCAGGCAGTGAGCCCTGCAGCCTCTCCCACAGGCTAAGAAGAGCTCAGTGGAGACAGAAATGGCTCTCCGGTTCTTTTTTGTACTGCTTAGCCTGAGCTGGCTCTTTTTCTATGTGCCTTATACACACAAACTCCTCTAATCTTCCTAACACCCTAAGGGATCAGTGCTGCTCTATCCTACTTAGTATCCTAGACGAAGGAACCAAGGCCCAGAAGGGGGCTGTGCTTTCGGCTTACACTAACTGTCCTCTCACCTGGCCTCCAGTGAAGGTCCAGCCCAGCAAGTGGCGGTGCCGTGCAAGCCCCTGCTACAATGCCTGAGTGACAGCGTGAAGCCCCATGACCTGGCTTGGCATTCAAGGCCCCCGTGGCAGGTGCACACTCTCCATCCTTCCTGGGCCACCTGCCATTCCCCAAACACGCCTGTATGTCCCACCTCCATGCCTTTATTCAGGCTCGGCCTCAGCACGCGGTGCCTTTTTACCTCTAATACAGCCTTGTGGGGGCCTACCATCTGCTCAGCCCTGGGGGTGGTGGTGGAGGGTGTCTCTTGTCTCACAGAGCTGCCAGGACATGCAGTGCCAGGGACAGGTGCTGTGAGGTACCAGGTGCCACGAGTGGGTAATGTGGGAGAACTGTCAGGGGGCTTTCCTGAGGACGGGGCAGCTGAGCAGGACTCTGAGAGGTGAGCAGGACTCACCCAGGCAGAGGAGGTGGAGGAATCACTGTCAGACTACAAAGGGGCCAGGATCAGGCCGAAAAGTCTGTTAAATGAAACTGAGGTCCTAGTACAGTGAAGTGGAAAATGTGCCCCTGGGACCCAATTCAGTAGCCCATTTTCAGGAATCTATAGCATCAGATAGGAACTATGGCTCTCGTCCCCATCCCCTTTTCATTTTAACTCTCTTATTGTTGGCTTGCATACATCCTAATTCCCAGGGCTGACAAATTCAATCAATTAAAAGATCCTACAGGGCATTTAGCACAACGCCTTCCTTTAGTTCATTTGCCAACCTAACCGCTCGTATCATGAAACTCCCCACAAAAGGGCACCGCAGACAGAGACAAATCAATGCTAACGAGAGCCCGCAGCATGCTCTGTGAGCTGGGTGAGTGGGTGGAAGGAAGGGAAGGCAGCTGGAGAGGGCTCAGGGAGGGACCAATGGGCACGCCAGAGAATGCTGTGCCAGAGGCCTCCAGAGTGGAGTTCTTGGCTCAAACTGTCACCTCCTGCAGTCTTCACCCCATGAGGAGATGGCTTTGGGGTGTATGCAATCCTTGGGTATAGGAGATTCATGTCTGATGACTCGGGACTTCACCAGTACATTGGAAAGACAGTGCAAAGAAAACAAGCTTTGGAGTCAGACTGGAGTCAAATCTCCCTGCAGGGACCCCCTGCAGGCTACTCCAGCTCTCTAAGGCTCAGTTTCACCACCTGCAAAGTAGGCATAAAATGCCTGTGTCCTACGAGAGACTGTCATTGAATTATGAGCATGGTTAGACTGACAGCAATAAATGAGGTCATTCCAGGGGTGAAGGAAGCGCACGCTGTGAGTGTGAGCATTAGGGGCAACCAGAGGGTGGGGAAAAGGCCTCTCTGAGACAGGGACAGCAGTGATGAGAATAAGCTGGTCTGGTGAGGGCGGGCACAGAATGTGGGGCAGTGCACGGCTCAACCACACTGGCCTCTCCTCAAGGAAGAGGCTTCTCCGCCAAGCAGATGAGGATGTTCACTGAATAATGAGTCTCTCTACCCAGGCAGGCCAAGGACGCAGAGGACAGGGATGGAAAGAGTGGGTAAGGAGGGAGAGGGCTTTGCGGAGCCTCCCCTCGCCCGTCTTCGCTGAGGGAGGCATCACCCGCGCAGAGCCAGGTTCAGCACCGCGGACAGCGCCAGCACCTGGGTGAGGCCCAGCACCGCGGACAGCTCCGGCCACCCTGCCTCCTTCTGCTGCCTGCTGCTGACCAGCCAGTTTCATCTCAGTAGCTGCAGCCACGCCCAGCTCTACCAGATCTGACCTCTGGGGTAGCTCACCCTCACTCCCTAAATCCACCCCAAATGTTGCTGATCAAAGGAACTCTCCGTCCTCACTTCTGCCTACAGAACCCCACTTACTCATCAAAGCTTGTGGCCAACACTCTCTCCTTTGCAAAGTCCTTTTCCTGATTTATCTTAGGGCCTTCAACAGTCTGCCTTTCTTCCCCCTTTCCAGACTGAATTTTAGGAGGAACTGTGTGTGATTCATGTCTTCTTCCCCACAGCACAGGCCAGCCTGGCATCTGGTGTCATCCAATATCTGCCGCATAAATGAATGAGTGAAGTTCCCAGGATGATTTTATAACAGCTATCCTTTGTTGAAAGCTCATTCTGTGCAAGGATTGTGCTATGTTCTTAACACACACTTTAACTGACAGTTTAAGAAACTGAGGTTAAGAGACTTTGATTTCCCCAAGTTCACGGAGTCAATAAGGGTAGAGGCCTGTGTGCAAACCCCAATCGGGCTGCACAGCCCGTGCCCTTGACCGCTGCTCCTCTCTGTCTCTGTCCCACTTAGCACTGCTGCCATCTGCCAGTCCCACGGAAACTTGAGCACAGCAGCCGTGGACCCCTGAAGTGATTCCTAATCTTTTTTTAGCCTGAAATTGAAATCACTGGTGCTTCAAATTAGAACCCCAAAATGAACAAGCCAAGATTTCAGATTTGCAGTAGCTCAGCTGCCCGCATCCACCATCTCAGCAGGATGCTTGCGCTGCTCCTAGCCTGGGCCACCTGTTCCCTGCTGATAAGACAAGGTGATGGATACCCTGGGCACAGGAGGGTTACATGGAGGGAAAGGGTCCAGCCTCCCACACACCCAGGGGCTCCCCCAAGAGCAGTGGCCTTTTTAGAGAGGGGGTCGGCTGACTGGCGATGCCATGCGCCTCAGGAAGCAAAGTTCCCGGTGAGAGCCGTTCACTTTGGACACTGCCATCCCCTGGCAAACAAGGAAAGGTAGGAGAGCTGACTTTTATTGTGCTGCTAAATGGATGTTTTTTTCTGTCACTGCAAAGTTGGCCAAAGCTTAAAACTTCAGCAAAGGCTGCACAAGGGGCTAGAGACAGGTCAAGAAGGCCACAGCTTCCCTTCCTGAGCTGACTCAAATGCAGGTGGCAAAAGCAGAAGCTGGAGTGGGACACTGGCCGGGGAGAGGCCAGGACTTTTCTAAAACCAGCACAACGAGAAGCCACAGAGCTTTCAGAACCAAACCGCCCCATACTGGGAGGGACACAGGACGGCTGCTGAGTTTTGCTTTTTTTGACTTGACACCAACAAAGCACTGGCCTTGACAGCCGAAGCACCAGCCACCCATTGGCTGGTCCTTAACTTAGTTACCGAATTAAATACCCATTACAACCATTTAAATAAGATAGGAGGATTTTGGGGGGGGGATGAGGCGGGTTGGATAGAGTTCCTTGAGTGGACTTTAGGACCACTGGCAAGGCATGTGACCAAGTGTCTCACAACATCCTGCAAGGCAGGGCAGAGGAGGCGAGCTGCAGGGTGGCTGGACAACTGGACCCAAGGATTGCTGCTGGCCTCAGGGAGCATCCAAGGTGAAACCAGAGTGGGGTTTGTCCTTGGCTCGGAGATTGGTCAATGAAGGGCAAAATGGGCCTTGTGGATAGAAATTCCATGATGATCTAAAAACCAGCCTGCAAGCAAACAGAACTGTGCAAAGCAGTGAGGCCCCTCGGGACAGAGGTTCCAGGCAAATTGGGAGGAACGCCTGGCAGGGATGTCAGAGGTCGGGGGGGAGGGGTGTCAGGTACCCACATTAGGGTGATGTCCCCTTTTCGGGGGGCAGCCAGGAAGCAGCCGCTGGCAGGCTCGGCTGTGACAGCTGGATTGCGCGTGCTTGGCACGTGGTGGGTGTGCCCCAAAACAGTAATTGCTTGAAATAATAGTGGCAACACTAGCCTGTTGTGATTATAGCTTACTATTATTCATTCAACTAATCTTCACTGGTCTTCTGAGTCAGGGGCCGTGAATGACGACAAAGATGATGAACAATGACAAATGTCGACAGAATGACAACCCGGAGCTCTGTCCCGTGGATGCTCCACCTTTTCGCAGCACGAACAAGGAACTGCTAACGGCGGCCCTCACCCGCCACAGAGAGGAAGCGGCAGCACATGTTTTACGGCAGATGACGTGATTCACAGGACCACCCGTTTTCCTGACGGGGACACCGAGGCCTGGGATGCATGTCCCATTTATGAGTGATGACGGATAACCTCGACTACATTTCCCTTTCATCCGTGAAATATTTGACTTTGAAACCAGGGTGGGTGGCCGGGCGCCGAGCGGTTGCCATGGGGTTGTAATAATTGTGAATAATGCCAGTTTGGCTGAAAGTAATGGTTTTGCAAACATTACTCATTCCAATCTCAAAACGTTTTATAAGACATTCAAATGGTCTCTGAGGAAAACAGGAAGGTACCGTTCTCACTCAAAACACAAGCTGAGATTATTAAAGGTTCCAGGCTATCTTCAGTGAGAGTATTTAATATGAGGAAAAAAGTAATTAGGAAACTCAAGCTTCATTTTTTCAAGGATGAAGGATATTGTTGTCTGCTTTAATTGCAAGGGAAAGCCCATTTAGGGAAATTAACACACACAAAAAAACAAGATTGGCCACTTCAGTGCTAAGGAATCAATCACGGAAACCCTAGGAATCTCCCAAGCACATGCCGGAGGGAGCTACGGCCCCAGGGAAATAATTAAAGCTCAGGAAAGCAAATTTAACACCTGATCGCGGAGACCCCCACCCCACCCCGAGAATGTCTTTCTTTTAGGAAATAAATTTTCCTATTTATAGAATTAATACTTGTCAAAAAATAATACTATAGAAAATTTGGCAAATAGTGAAAGTATAAAAAAAAAGAAAATCATATCTAATACTGTCCACCCAGAGGTTAATATTTCCTTTTTTGATTTCTATGCTTTTTTTTTTGGGGGGGGGGAATTTATTTAGATGATGGTGTGCAGATAATTTTGATTCTGTCTTTTAAACTTAAAATAACATAACCCTTTCTCTTTGGTATTAAGAATTTGTAACCATAATTTTTAATGTCTTCTTAAAACCAGGTACATTTGACCATGTCCCATTCTCCTCTTTTTTTTTTTTTTTGCTACACTGTGATTTCTTAGATTATTCCCTTAGGAGGGATTCCTAGATGTAAAATTCCTGGCTTAGCTTTTTGATTCTGTCACATGGATTTCTAAAAAGTTTACGGCAATTTATTCTTTCACGTAGCGACATATGAGTGCTGTCACCAGCAACGGGTAGAGTAATTAAGAGCAACAAGCATTTGCTAATTTGAAAATAAAAGTTGGCACCTCGGAGCTTGACTTTATATTCCATCCAGCCCTGGCAATGCTGAGCCCTTTCACGAATGCCTATTGGTCACTCAGAGCCCCCCTCTGGAATCCTCTTCTTTGTCCATATACAGTTCAAGGGTGTCCATCGATCTCTCGTGAATTGTCTGAGCTACAGCGTTCTTAAGTCCGACAGCCCGGGTGAGAGGCCCAGCTCCTCCACTTCCCAGCATCTGATGGTGGACAAGGGACCAGGCTGGTCTGTGCTCCCCTTTTCCCTTCTGTAAAGTGGGGATAACAGAGGCACTATTTTATGGGATTATAATGAGGATTTGATGGGATGATGCAGTGCCTGTCAGATACTCCGTCAATGACCGTGAATGAGGACACGAGCCTTTTGTGATATTTGTTATGGATACAGTGTTATTTCCCCTGTTGATGCCCACCATGTAGCTGTGTCACGAGCGATTCTTGGGATATAGGATGAAAGTAACTCAAGGAATCAACTGTAGGCTTCCAAATGGGGAGACTGAGGCAGAAGGGCAGTCCGGGTCTTATGACAAGGCTCACAGGTAAATGGCAAGGAGATGGTCAGTCCTGCTTCTCTTTGGGCCTCAGTTGGGATGCCAAATTAGGAGGCGTGAGACGGATGAGGAAGCAGGACAACCAGCTGCCTACCTGTGGGAATCCTTCCCATAACATGGTGGCTTTCTAGAAGCACCGATGCTCCCCCACTCCCAAGACTCTGATTCAGCAGGCATGGGGTGGGGGCCGGGTCTCTGAATTTCTAGAAAGCTCCAATCACGTTTCACCAGATGAAACTGATGGGCCAACAACCAGTGCGGCGAGTTCCTGCAGGACACCCAGTCCCACCCTTGACCTCTATGTCTTCTACTCAATGCATAACTGCTGATCAGGGCCCTTCTCCATCCTCTGTATGACTCGTGATAAGTTTTTGGAAATGACCTCATGCAGGAGGCTTAACTAAGAAGATCCCAAAGGCGGTGCAGATGAGAGCTTTAGCAAACTATGCCTGAAAGCCAAGTACTCTAAGTCTAAACTCTTTTGCTACAACTCCTTGAAACACGACTCATTATCTAAAGCCACTATGAACTGAGTTTCGTGTCTCAACCAGTAGGGACAGCGGCCTTCATCATTCTTGGCTGATGATGACTTGCTCCTTGTTCTCATCTTTACATGTGACATGGGTGGAGAGAAAAGTCTGCCCTGGCTTCCTGATTGTCTCCCTGGGCTGTCACTGCCCTCGGGGGCCACTCCTAATCCCTCTGCCCATCATGTGCCAACAGAGAGGCATTCCATGCCCACCGCCCTGTCCATGCCCACTGCTTCCCAAAGCTCTCCCAGCCGCTTCTCCACTGCACTGCCTGACATTTCACTACATAGGAAAGCTCACGGCCACTGACCATCTAGGGGGTTCCATCATGATCCCACTTCCCGAGCAGATCTAAGAGCAGCCAACTTACAAAGTCTTCAGAGCCACCAGCGTGCATGTCTCCACCCTCGGGACACCCATGTATCCTTCTCACCCACCTCTGAGATGCACTTTTGTATGACAACCCACCACTTGCATGCATGCGCCCATATCATCCCAATTCCTGATTCCAAGGGAGCCTTTGATGTGGAACTTTATCAAATCTTTTTTTTTTTTTAAAGTGGGAGAGGGGGTGTGGCTAAGAAAGAAACAATAACAACAGCAAAACAACAAATTCTCCCCAAATGCTTAGGCAGGAGAGGAACAATTTCTAGACGGTAGCTACTCCAGAAAACCATGCACTGTGGGAAACCCTTCATTACAGAATCGGCTCTGAAGAAGAGGACGATGTCAGGGCATTTTGACAGAGTTGAAGGAGGAAAAATAAAACTCAAGTCAATGCTTTAAGCACTTCAAAAGTTGCCCTTTGGTCCAAAAGTTTAAACTGCAGCATGCTTTTTTTAAAGAGAAAATAAAAATCTGACATACTTTTGAGTTCCTTTTGAAAAATAGCAGTGAGCAAAGAAGGTCTGCCAAAGAGACTATGTTGGGATGAAGACAATTGCCTATATTTTGGGGAACTTCTGGCACCGAGACCCTTCACTCTTCCTGGAGTTCTCACACCCCACCAACGACAGGACAGCCTTCTTGCCATAACAAACATTCATCTCTGACATATGAGCATTGTTAAAACAATCCCTCTAAAGTTGAAAATTTTCATGGGAAATACAAAAAAATGGTCTGTTGGAAAAAAATGCGCATATTATGCTAGAAATGGTTCTAAAATCCCGTGGAGAAATCCAGCAGCTAGAAAAAACAACTCACTAGAGAGTCTCAGCCTTTGAAATCTGAGCACCTAAAGGAAAATGTCTGGAGCCCCAAGAGGTAACATTGGAAATGATCCAGGAAGAGCTGGGGTGCCCCTATCGATGCCCAAGCCCTACAGTTAAACCGTCTCACAGGGCCTGGCCCTGTAGAGGCCCCAGTCTCTTTCGAGTGAAGAGCGACTGTGACAAAATACGGCAGTCAGTTTTAATCCATCACCGGGCCAGCCATTCCTAGAATCCTTGAACTCAGAGGTTACCCCGAATATAAGACCAAAAATGGAAAACAGGTTTCCATATCAGAGATTAAGAGCAATTTCAAAGGCGGTGCTTTGAAAGGAAAGATGCAGAAAGTCTTAATTCTCATATCACGGCAGAGTCCCCGACCCTACAGAGCAAGTCACCTCTTGGCCACCCAAGCAGGGACGCCCCTAACCCACGGCACCTCCACGCACCACGAAAAGCCGCGAGCCCAGCGCACGCTCCCAGCAGTCCCACGTTCTGTTTATTGGCTAGTTTATCCAGGAGACGGTCCAATGAGCCAAACAACGGGGAACTCTCTTGCATCTGCAGCCCTCATTTATTATTTAAAACCAACAACCAGCAGCAACCTTTTTCAACCTACTGGAGCTTCTCTCTCTCTCTCTCTCTCTCTCTCTCTTTCCCTGTTCCTCTCCCCCTCTCTCTCACTCACACACACTCACATACACACACGGGACGAGGGCTTACATCACAACTGCATCCTACAGAAGATGATTCAACTTAGTCTCTCTGCATTTTCAGGAGAGCTACAGGTTTAGTTAACTCCTGAAGCCACAGTGGGCTATGGTTTCCATCATTCCAGATACGCATCCCACAACTGAAACGGGCAAAGATCCAAAGCATCGGTTCGCAATGATTTAAACATGTCTTTCAGCAGATAAAATGAGAAATGAGGCACGGTACCTGAATAACTTAAAACACCTTCTCCATTTTGCTCTACTCTCTCTCCGCAAATAGAATCTTTCCTTCATCCTTTAATAGTCTTGAGAAACGCTAAGGAGATCATAAGCCAAATCACCGCTTGTAAAAACACGCTGGTGGACTCAGGTATGACGGAGAGCCGTGGATTCACGAGGCCCTCTCACCATGGCCTGACATGTGGAACGAGCGTCTGTCCGGCCCAATGGCAGCGAACCACCGCGTGGCCGGCCGCACACCCACGCATCCTCTCCTTCCACCTGCACGTGGATTTCCAGTGTTGACGGGACAAGGCTCGCGGTTAGCTCCGAGGAAACACGGAGGCCCACCAAGGGCCATTTGAGCCTACTGAACATTTAAACATGATTTTTCTCAAGTGCAACCTTACTCTTCCGTTCTTTGTTTTCTCAAAGAATAACACATTCTGTTGAGTCACTAGATTGAAAGTGACAACTCAACACACCAAAAGGCCGAACCTTAGAAATGCTGGAGGCTCGAACACCCCACGCATGCCACAGCGTGCCAACTCCAGGTAGATTTCACAAAACACGTGCCCTGGCAACCAGTATGATGCTTTAAGAGAAAAATCCTCCCTCCTTTTACATACTAGCAAAAGCTAGTTTTCAAAGCATCTGAATTTAAGTTTCCCTTCAATGCCCTAGACTCGCCCAGTCATGGATGCCACCATGCGCCCAATAGGCCAGTTACTAAAACTTTCAAAGCAACTCTTAGCCACCAACATATATTCCTCAGGCAAGAGAAAGCCATGCAGAGGGCAGTCCCATGTGCCCTTCTGACACAAAAATGGACTGCAGATCCTCTTGGTGTCTGCTCAGAATCATGACAGAACCACGCCCCAGATCGACATGGGTTTCTCAAGGTCCTGGCAACCACATCTTCTCTTTCATCTACTTTCTACTCCAAGACCAAGGCCAGATCCTACCTTTTCTCCATCCAAAAAGTGCTGGCTGAGGCCTCACAGAGGGACTCAGCGTGCAAGACCCCTGCACTTGGAATCAGCAGTGGATGGAAATAACCAAGTCTTGGACAGTACCCATAAGGGGAACCAGCTATGGCCGCACGGCCGAGGCTGACCCCTCCTCCCAGGTGAGAGACGGCGCTCTCCCCGTGCAGAAAGATAGAAACACACGCGTCCCTACCTCAATCAAGAAGTCCCCAGTCCTCAGCCCGGCTTGCCACGCCACCCCGCCTTCGTCCACAGACTCCAGGTACTGCAGGGCAGGGAATGCTGGCGTTGGTGTGAATTCCTCAATGGGCGTATCAGCTGGGAAATCAAGGAACATCTCATGACATATCTGGGAGAGGTTTCCCACGTTGGTGATCCTGGGACTCCCCTTGGGACCCAGGGAGACAGAGACCCCCTGTGTCTCCCAGTGGGAATGGGTGGTCCAGGCCAAGGTTGGTTCTTAGAAGGGGCTTGAGACCCCTACTCATGGGTCCATGCCAACTCACGCAATGAAGCCAATGGCATTTGGGGGTCATCTTCTTATTTTTTGGCCTCTCTGCTCAAGGCAGTGAACAATGTGTTCTGTTGTACATATCTACACGCCTGTCATTTTCTTTAAAAGCATCCATGACTAAACATTTTCAGTTCTAAAAATGGAAAAGTTCCTCCCATGCCACACAGAGATACAGAAACACCACACTGAACCAAATTTACATCTACGTAGACTTGCAACCAAGGGAATTCAACTTGGAACATGGATGGAACAGAGCACTGACCCGGGGGGTGGCTGCAGATGTGGAACCTGCTAATGGCTTCTCTGCACAGGCAGCTTAGCTGCTCGTAGCCCCTCAGAGAGCAGGGGTCCACAGGGGGGCTGGACTCCCACCCCTTGGCAGAGTGAGGCTGGGCTTCCCACACACCTGCCAACTGCAACTCTTGGGCAAGAGATGGACTTTTCTTGGCAGTGAAGGGAAGCTGAGGGTGGGCAGGTGGGAAGATGCAAAGGGCCTCAGTAGGGGGAGGGCTGAACACACCACACATACCACAGACACACACACACACACATACACACACACACAGAGACACACACACACTAAGATTTCTCTTCTTTTCTCTGTCTAGACTGACGGATGGTCACAGGGCTGCCCAAGCCTCAGGCAGGTGGAGATGGTCTCCAAGGAAGGAGGCCCCTCCCCAGCATAGGTGTGGGACCCCCAGCATGGCACAGGGCCTCTGGGATGAAACTTAAATACTTGCTGCCGACACATGCGGTGGCTGGGTGTCTCCTGTCATGGGGAGATGATGCCATTTTGTTTTCTTCCCAAAGGCAAGCCCACAAGTTCCAGGCCGGTGGCAGGAGCTCTGCCTGAGATCGCAGCGCCGGAGCCTCCCACGACAGGCCACGGAGCGCGTGTGCTGCCGGCTCGGTCCAAGGCGTAGGGGACCATGTTGCCACGTTCCCTTTGCAAAGTCACCTTAGAGGCGGCAGCACGCGGACGCTGCTGCACTTGGAGCCGAATCCCACTCATAACAACGGGGCAGTTTCTAGAGACCTGAAACTCGGGGCCAGGGGATTCGGGGCATCCGAGCCCAGGAGCTCTGAATGCAGCCCCCCATCGGGCTGAATGGAACCACCAAGGCCGACATTCCACCCCCCACCCCATGATGGAAAGACCGGGGAGGGGGAGGGGGGAGGGAAAGGAGCCTTCGGAGTAACATCGTGTACAGAAAATTCAAAATATTCCCCAAAGGAAGCCCCGACAACGTTTTCCCGAGGAAGGCAGATCGTTCAAGAACACGATTGTCTAGCAACCAAGAGCCCCCAGGAAAAAAAAAAGGGCTTATTTTCCAGCCAGGGAACCTTTTCGATACCCAGCGTGCACGCACGCACACACACACACACACACACACACACACACACAGGGATGCCTCCGTGCCGGGAGCAGCGGCTCTTACCTTTCGCCCCACGGAGCACGAATCCAAACCCTTCATTGTCCTTCTTCTGCAGAACCACAGTCTTCTCCTGGCTGATGCAGTCACTGTGGAGAGAGTTGCGGGGACAGCGGCTGTTACCGTAGCTGCTCATCATCACCACCGGAGCGCCGCCGGGGAGGTTCATGGTCCCCGCAGCCTAGTCACCCGGGCCGGCCGGACGCGGGCGGCGTGGCGGAGCGGAGCGCGGCGGCGGAGGGCGGCGGCAGGCGCGCAGGCAGCCGGGGTGGGGTGGGGTG
>PVIY010011139.1:0-66383 GCA_004026745.1 Myrmecophaga tridactyla | reverse complement strand
ACAACAAGGTGATATCTACTTAATGCATAAGAATAACCTCCAGGATAACCTCTCGACTCTGTTTGGAATCTCTCAGCCATTGACACTTAGTCTCATTTCACTCTTCCCCCTTTGGTCGAGAAGGTTCTCTCAATCCCTTGATGTTAATTCTCAGCTCATTCTAGGGTTTTTCTCAGTCCCTTGATGCTGAGTCTCAGCTGGAGCATATGTTTTAAACAATGCTTAAGCAGAGTAAAGGGCCAATGAAAATTGTTGCAATACCCTCTACAAGGTGTCAATTGTATCACTTATTTTGTAATTTATCCTCACAACAATTGTCTTAGTTTGCTGGAGCTGCCATGACAAACTACCACAAAATGGGTGAATTAAAACAAAGGAAATATATTTTCTCACAGTTATAGATGCTAGAAGTACAAATCAAGTTTCCCATAAGACCATGCTTTATCTGAATTCTGTATGGCTCTAATGGTAGTTTTTGAGCAATCTATGATTCAATTCTCTTTTTTGCCAGACTGTATCCACATTTCTTCTTGTTATAAAGACACCAATTATACTGAATTAGAGCCCACCTTAATCTAGTTCAGCTTCATCCTAACTATTAACATTTTTAAAAACCTTATTTTCTAATAGAGGTCACATTCATGAGACCAGGGGTTAGGACTTTTTTTTGACAGGCACAATAAAATCCATGACATCAGTAGTTAAAAAAGTATATTTAGGGTGGTACAATTGTGGCTCAGTGCCTGAATTCTCGCCTGCCATGCCACAGACCCAGGTTGGATTCCCTAAGCCTGCCCATGCCAAAAAAAAAAAAAAAAAAGTGCTAAAAAAGTAAATTTAATTACTCTCAATTTATAGATTTAAAAACTGGTACTTAAAAGTTAATTATCCTCAAGTTTATATGGTCCCAGTTTCTATTTACTTTCCACTATATGCCAGTGACAATTTAGACTCCTAAATAGTTTAATTCCATACTTTTGGCAAATAGATAGAAAATATGTTTACTGTTGCTTAGTAATAGGCATTGTTTACTTTTCACCAGTACTTTTAGTGATTGCTTTTCTTTACTGGTTAACCATGTGTATGGCAAGAGGGGATATAAAGATTACATCTACAACACTAAAGAGTGAACTTGTCAGATTCCCACCTTTAAGCTCTTGTATATTTTGTATTAAAATGATATTTTAGGGAGTCATAAATTCAAACTTCCTTAGAACAGTCCCTTGACAATGCTAAGGTATTGTGCTTAGCAAAAGGAAAAAAAGTTACCTAAACAATTAAAAAGAAAACCAAACTTTGATTGCCTTGTATAGTCTTTCAGATATTGTTCTTGTTTTACTTAAAAGTGTTACAAATTTACTTAAGCATGTTACTCTATTTAGGAGATGTAACTACAACCGCTTACATGTGGTTAACTCATCTGCTTGTTGTTAATAAATACTCTTTGTTATATAATAAAGAGTTATATAAAAGAAAAGATTTTCTCCATATTTGGACTGAAACAGTGTAATCATTATCTTATAAATGGGTCTTTCTTAAAAAGGACACATATACTACTCAACAAAGAGCATCATGGTTGCGGGAGACTCAATATCTCTAGTTTTAGAAAATTACAGCAAAGATGAGTAAAAACATAGGAAATAGGTGTGAGAAGAGGGAAGCCTGATTTTCAAGATGACTCAGGGCAGGGCATCCTGACAGCGTCTGGCAGAGTAAATGATCACTTGGCATCTAACTATTAAACAACAGAGAAGGTGGGGACCTGGCACTAAAGAGAGGGAGGGCAGAGGGAATAGGGCCCCCTGGGGAATTCAATAGAAAAGGAATCCCTGTCAAGGAATATGGAGGAGATTCCTAAGATTTTCAGCCATACAATGAGGCAATTTTTAACTTTCCAGGTCCTGGACAAACTTAAGATTTATGAAAGCAGAAACACCTCAAGAAAATACTAAAGTTGGGGAGAGTACTTGATGAGAGCAAACCCTTTTGCAGTTACCTAAATTTCTATAATGTTTCTTCAGTAAATATGGTCAAATTTTTCCTACTTGCTAGTTCTCAAATGTGTCACAATTTTAGTAGTGTATACACAGACACATGCACGCACAGACTTATTTGGTAGCAGTCCAAAGGAGAATCATCAAGTACATACAGGTTTTCCTGCAAGAATATCTTACATAATAACACCCTACTTAGACACCCTGTTGAATTATCATCCATTTTGAGACTTAATTAGTAGGAACACAGTCTTTGGAATTAAGCTGTTTTGATTAGAATTTGCATTCTACTTTTTGAGCATGCTTCTATTTTCTCATTGGTAAAATGAGATAATATTCTTACCTCATAAAATCATGGGAAAGATGTGAAGAAACCTGAAGTGCTTAGTAAGGTGCTTGACTTACAACTAACCCCCACTTTATGTACACTGGAATTGTCCTGCATATTATTATGCTGCTGCTCACTGCACCCTCTTTCCAAAGGGAGTGCTAAGTGCACCGATAACATTCAGTCTCTGGCATCATAAGGGTCTGGACTCAAATTATGGCTCCATCACCTAAGAATTCAATGACCATGACAAGTTATTTCACCTCCAAGGTTAAATTTTCCTCGTGTGGGGAAAAAATGGTGATTATTTCACCTATTTCACTGGGAAATGATTGCATATGCTTGTGTACTTAAGGCCAGGGAGTAAAGGTTCAAGCTGGTAGCAATTACTGGTGGTAATACTAGACTGATATCTATCCCAGATAGATAAACATCCTTCTTGACTATTTTTAAATGCATGAATTAAAATAGTAGCCCCTTGCAAGGAAAGATCCCTGATCTTTCAGATACTCTTCAGATACTCCTGTTATACTCTATTCATGGAAAAAAAGAGAACTTGTAAAATACTGCAGCACTGAAATGTTCATATCTGCCTCTGCTTCTGCTCATATTCTCTTTTTCTAAACAGAGAACCAAAAGGAAGTTGAACAATTCCACATGTGATTGTGGTGCAGGATTCTTTGTCACAGCATCCCTCTTCTATCTGTTGCCATTTTTTTCTTAGTGAATGGATGCCCCTTTATTGAGTTTTACCTTGCATTCTTAGTAATCTGATTCTCTCTCTTCTAATTCCTCATCAAACTCCATTTTCAGAGCTCTTCTCAATGCCTCCTTGAAGTAAAATCTGGTAAAATTACAGATGCTAGACCTCTAAAAGCCATATAGACTCAAACTGTGGGATAAATATCTTATGCCTGAGAAGAGAAAGTAACTCTAATTAAAGGAGATGGAATTCAGCTATGTAGCTGCAGGAAGGAAGGAACCAGGATTTACAGTGGTCCTTAAAAATTCAACTTAAGCTGAAACTGCTCAAGAGAGTATGATAATAGGATCAGAAGTACAGAATTGAAGGAATAAATGTAAATGCCCAGAGAAAATAAGAGGTGGCTCTCTATCTTGCTCCGTTTTCTCTCCTTCAACATCCATTTACTTTCCATGCAGCCTGGGTCCTATATTTGGATCCTATCATCATATTAGTCACCTATTCTAACATAATAGGGAATAAGTTATATTATTTAATAACATGATAAACATAAATATAGGGAAATAAAAGAAATAATCTAATTCTCAGTTTCATTATCCATAAAAATGTATATTTCTAATGTTTATTATGAAAAAAATTATGAAATTTACATGAGAACACTTTTCAAATTATGACAATGTTTTTCCAATCTGACACACCCCTTCTACTTAATAAAACTTAAACTCTTATCCTGTGTACTATAATAAGAAAAAAAAACTCTTGTGAAGGCATGATGTAAACATACTTCCAGACTTCAAAAGTCAACCATGGGCGGTGAGACAATGGCTCAGCAGGCAGAGTTCTTGCCTGCCATGCCAGAGACCCAGGCTCTATTCCTGGTGCCTGCCCATGCAAACAACAAAAAAAAGTCAACCAAATGGTGGGATGCCCCAATACATGCTAGAGTAATCTGGGAAGAAGATGAAAAAGCATTTGCAAAGTTCCCTTGAGAGACTGGGGAAAAAGCTGGACATATTGAACTTTACCTGGGGAAGACCTGATAGTCTCACAATTATTGGGGACTGCCAATCTGATGGGCCAGGGCCCCAATCTTGGGGGCTTGCCCTTATGAAACTTATCCCTGCAAAGAGGAAGCTCAGCCTATTTAAGATTATGTCTAAGAGTCACCACCAGAGAATGACTTCTGTAGCTCAGAAGTAACCTCTCTCTCTCTAAGCTAATCCACAGATGCGCTCACTGCCCTCCCCCACTATGTAGACATGACTTCCAGGGATGTAAACCTCCTTGGCAACATGGGACATGACTCCAGGGGATGAACCTGGCCCTGGTATCCTGGAAGTGAGACGCCATCTTGACCAAAAGGGGGAAGAGAAACGAAACAAAATGTTTCAGTGGCTGAGAGATTTCAAAAGGAGCTGAGAGGTTGTTCTGGAGGTTACTCTTGTGTGGTATACAGATATCCCCTTTCAGTTTTGTGGTGTATTGGAGTAGCTAGAAGAAAAGCTGTTGAACTGTAATCCAATATTCTTGATTCTTGAAGATGATTGAAAAACTATAGAGCATTTAAGTTATGACTGTGTGATTGTGAAAACACTGTGACTGACACCCCCTTTATCCAGTATATGGACAGATGAGTAAGAACAACAACAACAAAAAGACAAAAATAAATAAATAATAGGAGTGTGGGGTATGGGATGCTTTGGGTGTTCTTTTTCACTTTTATTCTTATATATATTGTTTTGAGTAATGAAAATGTTGAAAAAAAAAACTGATTGTGATGATTGTGATGCTTCCTCATGCTGCAGGGGACAAATAGCTGAAGGGCTGCATTTGGTGGGCAGTCCAGGAATGCCCAGCTCTGGGGAGTGATCAGAGAAGCTTTTGGAGTCTTTCCTGGTCCCATTCCCAGGGCACACTGGAGCTGGTTTCCACCTTGCTTTGGGTCCCTGGCCCTGTTCTGCCTGGGAAAATCTGACTTGGCAAGGTTCTCTTTGCACTGACCCTCTTTGGAGAAACTGCCTTCCATGCAAAAGCAGGATGAGACAATGAAAGGAGTGTAAAAACTATAGGGATGGACAGTGTGGGCCAAAGCTCAGCTAGTGTCAAATACCTGGGAGATGGAGGCTATCTCCTGGAAAACACAGGGAACAGTCAAATTCCTGTAAACAAGGGAATTCCAAAACAACAGGCAAGAGCCCAGGACAAGACAGAGGCCCAGAAAGACAGGGGAAACTGCACACAGCATTCACCTTGGGCAGACCTTCCTGATGGGAGAGCCAAAGCTCAAGAAAATCTCTGTATTATCACCAGCTGTTTACAAAACCAAAAGAAAGATGTCCCATGGGTTAAATCCCAGATAACATTTAAAAATTTTAAAATGTGTAATGTGCAACAAGAATACAAGACAAAGAAATAGGAAATGATGGTCGATCCAAAGGAAGAGAATAAAAATACAGAAAACAACAATGATGAGGATAAGATTGTGGATTTATCAAACAAAGCCTTTTAAAAAAAGTGATCTTAAAAATGCTCAAGGAGAAGAAGGAAAGCAGAAAGAAAGAACTAAAAAATATCTGGTAAATAATGAATGATAAGTATGAGAATCTTAGTACAGGGAGAATTTTTTTTTAAAAGAACCAAACAGAACTACTGGAATTGAAGAACACAAATAACTGAAAGGGAAAATGCCCTGGAGGAATTCAAGAGCAGATTGGAACTGACAGAAGAAAGAATAAGTGAACTTGAGGCAAAACACTTTAAATGAGGCTGAGGAACAGGAAAAAAAAGAAATATTAAAAGCAAAAATTGCCTAAGTCAGCTATGGGGCATCATCAAGTACAGCGATATATGCATTATGAGATTCCCAGAAGGAGAAAAAGAGAAAGGGGTAGAAGGAATATTTAAAGAAATAATGATAAAGAACTTTCCAAACTTATAAGAAATGCATGTGTACTTCCAACAAGCCCCAAGAACACCAAACACAATAAACATGAAGAAGTATATATCCCTTCATATATTGGTCACATTATTGAATGTAAAGGACAAGGAGAGTGTTCTGAAAGCTGCAAGAGTAAATTAATGTATTATAGGCAAGGGAGTTCAAATTAGACTAAGTGGTGATCTTTCAACAGAAACCATGGAGGCAAGAAGGCAGCGGGCTGAAATATTTAAGTGCTGAAAGAAAACAACTGCCAGTCAATTTTATATCTGTGAAACTCTCTTTCAAAAATGCGAGGAAGATTAAGACATACTCAGATAAACAACTGAGGGAATTCAACACCGTTAGACTGGCCCTAAGAGCAATGCTAAAGGGCGATCTTCAGACAAAGGGAAAATACACTGGTTCAAAGTGGCATAAAGAAATAAAGACCTGTGGTAAATGGTAACCATTTGGGTAATTACAAATGCCAGTCATTATTGTATATATTATTTGGTATATAACTCCACTTGTTACTTTCTACAGGTGCTAAAATGCAAATGCATAAAAAGTAATAATAAATATAGTTGTTTGGACATTCAATGTTCAAAGATATAAGTGGTAACATACAAAAAAATGATGAGGGGACATAGAGGTAGAGGAAAATTATATGTGCATGCTATTAAAGTTAAGTTGGTATTAAACCAAGTATCATTGTTATATATTTAGGATGGTAAATTTTAATGCTATGGTAACCACAAGGAAAATAGATGAAAAATATATCCAGAGAGAAGTGAGAAGTCACTCAATATGGTACACAAGAATAAAGAAAATAAATATAAAAGTTTATGTTTATTATATATTATTAATGACAGTGAGGGACAGGAATGATGGAACACTGACAAAGGCTAAATAAAAAATGGCTTAACAAAGTCCTGTATTATCATTTTGTCTAAATGTAAATGCTTTAAACTCTCCAATCAAAAGGCAGACATTGGAAAAATGGATCAAATGGCCTTACTCAATTATATGCTGTCTGCAAGAAGCTCATCCTAAAGGCAAAGATACAAGTAGTTTGAGGGTGAAAGGATGGAAAAAAAAAATGCCAGGTGAGTAGTAACCAAAGGAGAGCTGGGGTGGCTATATTAATACTAGAAAAAGGAGACTGTAAGTCACAACAGTTATGAGAGATAAAGATGGCAATTAAATACTAACAAAGGAACATTTCAATAGGAAGATGTAACAATTATAAGTACATATGTACCTAACACCAGAGCCCAAAATGTATGAAGTAATGCTGGCAGATTTGAAGGGAGAAAGTGATGGTTCCATATTAATAGTAGGAGAATTTAACACAGCAATCTCAATGATGGATACACCATCAAGTCAGAAAATCAATGAGGAAGTACAGGATTTGAATGATGCACTAAACCAACTAGACCTAACAGACATATATAGAACACTACACACAACAAAAACAGAATACACATCCTTCTTGAGTGCACGTGGATCACTCTCCAGGATATACCATATGTTGGGTCACAAAACGAGTCTTAATAAATTAAAAAATAATGAAATCATATTTTGATTTCCAACTACAATAGAATGAAGCTAAAAATCAATAATATAAAGAGAAATGGAAAATTCATAAATAGTGTAAGTTAAACAACATACTATTAAACAACTAATGAGTTAAAGAAGAAATCATATACAAAATTAGGACATATCCTGAGATGAATGAAAATGAAAATACAATATACCAAAACTTATGGGACACGGTGAAAACAGTGCTGAGTGGGAAACTTATAGCTCTAAATGTTTATGATTTTAAAAGGTGAAAGACTTCAAATCAGAGACTTAACATCAGAACTGGAAGAATTAGAAAAAGAAGAGCAAACACAACATAAAATGAGCCAAAGGAAGGAAATAACAAAGAGTAGAGATAAGTGAAATAGAAAACAAACAAACAAGCAATAGAGAGAAGCAACAAAATCAAAATTGATTGTTTGAAAAGATCGATAAATTGACAAAGCTTTAGCTTTAGACTGACAAAGAAAAAAAGAGAGAGGATGCAAATAAAAGTCGGAAGGAAAAAGAGGGACATTACTCTGTTGAAACAGAAAGGATTTTAAGATGATATTATGAACAACTGGATGCCAAAAAACTAATAACCTAGATGAAATAGACAAATTCTTAGAAGCACAAAAACTGTATATGTTAACTTAAGAAGAAATAAAAGATCTAAATAAACCAATTACTAGTAAAGAGATTGAATCATCATCAAAAACCTCCCCCAACAGAAAAGCACAGGAGCAGGTGGCTTCACTAGGTAATTTTAGCAAGCATTCCAAGAATACTTAATTCTAATTCTACTCAAACTTCTTCCAGAAGATTGAAGAAGAGTAAGTATTCCTAACTCATTCTCTGAGGACAATATCACCCTCATACCAAAGCTGGATAAAGATACCACAAGAAATGAAAACTACAGGCCAATATCTCTTATGAATATAGGTGCTAAAATCCTCAACAAAATGCTAGTAGACTGACTCCACTGCATATGATCAAATGAGATTTACCCCTGGTATATAAGGGTGGTTCAGCATAAGAAAATCAGCTAATGTGATACATCGTATTAACAAAATGAAGGGAAAAAAAAAACACAACAACTCATGCTTAAATCAATGATGTAGAAAGGGCATTTGACATGATACAGGACCATTTCTTGATAAAAGCATTTAGAACAGGGGAACTAGGAGGAAACTTCCTCAACATGATTAAGGGCATTTTTGAAAAGCCCACAACTAATATCTCACTGAGTGGTGAAAGACGGAAAGCTTTTCCTCTGAGATCAGCAACAAGACAAGGATGCCCATGGAACCACTGTTATTCATCATTGTACTGGAACTTCTTGCCAGAGAAGTTAGGCAAGAAAAAGAAATAAAAGGCATCCAAGTTGGAAAGAAAGATGTAAAACTTTCTCCATTTGCAGATGATATGATCCTACATACAGAAAATACTGAAAAAATCCACAACAAAGCTCTTAGAGCTAATAAATGAATTCAGAACAGTAGCAGGATACAAGATAAACACCCAAAAATCAGTGGTGTTTCTATACCCAAGCAATGATCAATTGGAAAAAGAAATCGGGAAAAAAATTCAATCACAATAGCAACTAAAAGTATCATATATCTAGGAATGATTTAACTAAGGCTATAAAGAACTTGTTTACAGAAAGCTAGAAAACATTGCTAAAAGAATTTGAAGACCTAAATAAATGGAATAGTTCATGTTCATGGATTGGAAGATTAAATATTGTAAAAGGTGCCATTACTACCCAAGGTGACTTATTGATTCAATACAATTCAAATCAAAATTCCAAGAACTTTCTTTGAAGAAATGGAAAAGCCAATTCCAGCTTGAGAAAAAAAGAATGAAGTTGGAGGACTCAAACATCTCGATCTTAAAACTTATTAAAAAGCCACAGTAATCAAAATGGCATGGTATGGGCACAAGTACAGTATAGACCAATGGAATCAAGTAGAAAGCTTAGAAGTAAATGCTCACATTTATGGCAAACTGATTTTTGTTAAGGTGGCAAAATCCACTCAATTGGGAAAGAATACTCTCTTCAACAAATGGTGCTGGGAAAACTGGATCTTCATTTACAAAAATAAAAGGAAGGAGGAACTCTACCTCACACCATACACAAAAATCAACTCAACATGTGTCAAAGACCTTAATATGAGAGGTCTCCTTGAAGAAGATGTTAGGAAGCATCTTCAGGACTTGGTGTTATGGAATGGTTTCTTAGACTGCATACCTAAAGCCCAAGCAACAAAAGAAGACAATAAACAATAGTGACCCCATCTGTTTTGATTTGCTAAAGTCGATGTGGTGCAATATTCCAGAAATGGGTTGGCTTTTTACAATGGCAATTTATTACCTTATAAACTTACAATTGTTAGGATTGAAAAATGTCCAAATTAAAGGCATCAACAGATAGTATTGGGGCAAATTGTCTTCACGGTCTTCTCTGAAGACCGGCTACTGATGGGCTTGGGCTCCACTGTCAGATAGCAAGGTGCATGGTAATGTTTGCTGGTCCTTTTCTCCCAGGTTTCATAGCATCCAGCTTCTAATTTCAGTAGCTTCCTCTTAGCTTCTCTGGGGCTTTATCTATGAGTTTCTCTTAATTTCATCTCTATGTGTTTTCTCCTCTAATAAAGGGCCCCAGTATGAGGATTAATACACCACTTGAATGAAGTAGGTCACATCTCAATTGAAATAACCTAAAAACAGTTCCTACCCAGAATAAGTCTCCACCCACAGGAATGGATTAAAAGAACATGAGTTTCTGGGATACATACAGTTTTAAAAATAAAAATTTTTGTGCCAATAAGACTTAATCATGGAAGTAAAATGACAACCTACACGATGGGAGAAAATATGTGTAAACCCACATATCCAATAAAGGATTAATATCCAGAATAATATCCAGAATATATAAAGAAAGCATTCAACTTAACAACAAAAAAGACAAACAATCCAATTTATAAAAGGGCAAAAGACTTCTCCAAAATACATATGCAAATGGCCAGAAATCACATGAAAAGATGCTGAACATCATCAGTCATCAGGGAAATGCAAACCCAAACCACAACAAGATGCCATTTCATACTTGTTAGAATGACTCCTATTAAAAAATGGAAAATAACAAGTGTTGGAGAGGATGCAGAGAAACAGGAGCACTCACTCATTGCTGGCAGGAATGTGAAATGGTGCAGCCGTGTGGAAGACAGTTTGGTGGTTCCTCAGAAAGCTAAGTATAAAACTACCATATAACCAAGCAATCCCACTACTAGATATATACCTAAAAAATTTGAAAGCAAGGACTTGAACAATTGTTTTCATAACTGTGTTCATAGTGGCATTATTTATAATTGCCAGAAGATGGAAGCAACCCAAGTGTCTATCAACTGATGAATGGATAAATAGAATGTGGTATATATATATATATATGCAACAGAGTATTATTCATTCGTAAAAAGGAATGAAGTCCTGATACATGCAACAACATGGATGAAACTTGAAGACATGTTGTGTGAAATAAGCCAGGCACAAAAGGACAAATATTGTATGATCTCACTGTTTTGAAACAGAATAAGCAAACTGGTAGAGTCAGAATGTAGAATATAGGTTACCAGGGGATGGAATGGAGAATAGGGAATGTACTGGTTCGTGTTTGGAATGATGGAGATATTTTGGTAATGGACAGTGGTGATGGTACCACAACATTAGAAGTGAATGCCATTAACAACATTGAAATATATATCTGAAAGTGATTAAAAGGGGGAGATGTTAAGTTGAATACATGATAACAGAAAAAAAATTGAAAGAAAAAATCCATGGACCTACACTACACAAACAGTGAACGATAAGTTAAAACATGGACTTCAATTAATAGCACAGGTATAAAATGTGCTATCATCAATTGTAACCAATGTTTCAGTGTTGGTGGTGGTGTGATATATGCAAATTTTGTATTTTATTCATGACTGCTTCATAAGCCCACAACTTCTCTAATAACAGAAGTGCCAATCTAAACTTTATTGACAATTAGATGAAATGCCTTGATAGAAAATATTTTAAAATGCTGTGATGGAAAAGTTTAGCATGTTCTCCTTCCTTCATTTATGTCATGATATTTTAAGTCACCAAATGTCAAATAATTTTTTTATCTTTATTCTTGTCCAAGGAGCTTTAAAAGTAGCTCTTGTGGCCCTAGTATAGAGTGGCAACTGCTTAAAGCTACATGGAACTTTGCCATAAGAAGGTTTACTTAAGTAGAGGCTCGTCTATATATAATTTTCACTAGACTGGAAAGTCCTTTTTGTCAAAGGAATATTTTCAGAAGGCTTTCAGGCTTTATTAGGTACATTATTTCAATACAGGCCCATGTTTTACTAAGGAAGAGTAAGCAGATTCACAAGTTATCCTCAATGTATACATTTAACCCAGGGGGTGACTGCTTTCTTGATTTCTCACTAGACTTTTGCCTTTTAGAGAATATTTAACTTTGCATAATACACAAAGTTGATAATTTTGAGAGCAGTTTTCAATCGAGGTATTAATCTGATAAAACCTACTCCTTTTCCAGCTATAAATAATAATCACAGATTTTTTATTTAGAAATAGCTAGCTTATTCTTCAAGGCTGGTGTAAGACTGTGAAGCCAGGCCTGGGGTATAATCAGGGATCTTAAACTACCTAGTCATGCTCCTTATTTAACAGATGAGGTAAATTTTGCTCAGAGAAGCTCAGAAGATGAGGGCTTTGTCTAAGGGCTGCCAGTGCATACTGTTATAAAACCACACAGCTGTGCTTTGGCATTCTAAGCAGTATTTCCTGTGGCCTTTTTCCCTTTTAATCACATTTTCTCCTTTCCAGTTGTTGCTTGGTGCTGTCATCGAGCTTTCATGATGTCCAGGTGCTTTCAGATGGTGTGCCACACTCAGATGTTTTCCTTCCTTGTTCTGTATCAAGAGTTATTTGTCTAGTGTTTCCTTGATATTTCATTATAAGCAACTAATATCTGATGTTGTAATGAAATGCCATCACAGCTTCCACATAGCCCGGTTCTGTGTTTTTTGGTTTTGTTTATTTTTTTGTGCGGTATAGTAGGGGTCACATTTCATTATTTTTCCATGTGAGTATCCTGTTATTGAAGCACCGTTTGTTGAAAAAAAATTTTTGGGGGGCAATGCATGGGCCAGGAATCGAACCCAGGTCTCCCTTGTGGCAGGCGATAGTTCTACTACTGAATTACCCTTGCACTCCTATATGTTCTAACTTTATGGATTGATTGCCCAAATATGCCCCCTACTGATTTAAAATATTAGCTCACAGAGAGTCAGTCCTTCAAGTAACTTTTAAATACCACCCTCTTTTTCTGTTTCCAACATGAATAGCCATCTACATTTGTGTGAACTTCCAAAGAAAAAAATTTAAACATGGGAAAATATTCTACATCTACTCCGTTTTCAAAGTTCAATAAAAATGCAGGACCTTTGTTATAAATGATTTTTTTCTATTTCTTTATCGGTGAAGCATAATCAAATCTGAAATTGTAATAAAAACACTGAACTAATTAAAATAGGTTTTGCTGAGTTGTAAGTAGTAAGGAGGACTATTAAATAACTGCATTTTTCCTTGTAACATACATCTCATTTTTTTTTTCAGAATAGCTCATGAGAGAGAGAGAGAGAAGTGGTTTAAAACAGGAGAGAGAGAGAGATTAAGCAGTCTTTAGTAAAAAGTGAAAAAGACTGTTATTTTTAAATATTGGAGAAAATAGAGGAAGTAATATCTTGGGGAAAGCTTTTACCCAATGTAAAGTTCAAATCAGTAAAAGCCATGCTTGTATTCAGGATGAATAATAGCCAATGGAGGTAATACAAGTAGTTTTTTTTATCAGAGTATATTGTTTAAGTAGTTATAAACAGAGAAATATAAAATGCAGATAGAGTTTATGAGAGAAAAATGATTTTACTTCCATATGTGTTATGTCAGAAATGCAAAGTTCTATGCCTTCAACTTTTGCTTCTGGGAAGATGCAATAGATTTACTTTTTCCTATTCTCCCTGATAAGTACACTAGAAAGCCTTGACATTGTTTATAAAACAAATAAGAAGACCCTAAAATATGGGTAAGTAAAGGAAGACAGACTTGGGATCTTGTGACTTGAGAAGCAACGTGGTTGTTGAGTTCCCTTCAAATTTTTTTTTGCCTCATATATCCCATACTTGGAACTAAAAACTCCAGCAACCTGGGAACACCAACAGGTGCAGACATAGAAAGCTCCAACGAAAGCCTGAACTCTTTAGCCAAAGTAAGAGAAACTGGAAACCTAGCAGGACAGAAAATATTTAAACAAAAACTGCTCTACTATAAACAAACACTACAGAAAAAGTGTGGTCTCACTTCTCCATGTCTGCAAACACCAATGGAATCTTAGATTTCCCCCTCAGAAGGCTGTGATGAGATGTCCCACACCCCCACTGGTGGGATGTCAGAGGAGGCTAAGAATGGAGCCAGGACTTTCGTCCCTGCCATCTGGTAATGAGAATCCCCTGCTGGTGATGTTAGTGTGGATTATCTGGGGAACCAGGGCTTCCACCCTCACCTGGCAGGAATGAGATGACAACCCCACTGGTATGTTGTCAGAGGAGGTCTAGTGCAAATCAGGATTTGAACCTTTGCCCAGCAGTAATGATGCCACCACACTGTGGTATTCGGGAAGAACACATGGGTAGCTGGAAATCCCTCCTCTGCTCAACGGGAGTAAGGATCCCCTCTCTTGGGTGTCAGTGGAGCCAACTCAGGAACCTGAGCTCCTAACTCCATCTGGCAGTAATGAAATGGTGACCTCTGCCTCTGCCAAAGAAGTGTCTAAGAAAGCCAGATAAAACAGATGGTTTAAATAATACACAGCCTTGGAACAGAATAGAAAATGTCCTGGTTTCAATTCAAAATCACTTGTCATATCAAGAAACAGGACGATCTCAAACTGAATTTAAAAAGACAATTAATAGATGCTAAAACCAAGATGTCAGAGATATGAGAATTATCTGACAGAAATTTTTAAATTTCTATAATTTAAGTGCTTCAGTGAGCAGTTACAGACATATCTGAAACTAAGGTAAAAATTGAAAGCTTCAGAAAAGAAGAAGAAAATCTAAGTAAGGAAATAGGCAATATAAAGAGGAACAAATAGAAATAAGGACAAAAAGAAATTTCAAAAGCTCAGTTGATGGGTTCAATGACAGAATGAAGGGAAGAGAAGTAAAAAATCAATGAACTGGGAGATAGAATGATAGAAATTGATCCACTGAACACCAAAGGGACAATAAACAGGGAAAGAAATAAACAGAATCTCAGAGACCTGTGGCACTATAACCAAAACCCAGCATTTGTGTCCTTAGAGTCCCAGAAGAAGAGGAAGAGGGTGACATCGAGGAGTTCTTGAAGAAATAATGACTGAACACTTCCAAAATTTGCTGAGACACAAATCTACATATTCAAAAAGGTGTGTGAACCCTAAATAGAACAACCCAAAGAAATTATGCCAAGATACAGCATAATTGAATTTCTGAAAATTAAAGATAAAAGAAAAGAATTTGAAAGCAGAGAGAGAGAAATCATGCCCAGTAAGCAAAAATATGGGTAAATGCAGTAGGTTTTCCTTCTCCTCCTGAGTTTTCTAAATTGTGTTTGATGCTTGAAGCAAATATTGTAATCGCTGACATGGTCCTAAAATTATGTAGAGGAAATACTTAGGATGATAATATAAATGGGAGAAGTTAAAGGGCAATAGAGGGAGTAGATGTTTCTGTACTTGAGCTGGTAAAATGTTGAGGCTGGTAGACTATGGTTAGTTATGTATATATGACTTAATATCTAGAATAAACACCAAAACAAGGCTATTCAAAGAGATACAGTAAAAAACACTATGGATAAACTAAACTGAGATTCTAAAACATTTCATGTGACCCAAAGTAAGGCAATAAAAACAAAACAAATAAATGAAAAACAGAAAGAACAAACAAAAAACAAATAATCAAACAGCAGACTTAAACCTTAACATATCAGTAATTAAATGTAAATGTTATAAATAAACCAATTAAAAGATAGATATTAAAAAAGTGGATTATAAAACATGACTCAATTATATTGTGTCTACAAAAAACTAATTAAACTATAACAATAAAGGTAGGTTGAAAGGGAAAAAGTGGAAAAAGATATATCATGTAAGCATTAATCAAAGGAAAGCAGAAGTTGTTTTATTGATATCAGGTAAAGTAAACTTCAGAGCAAAGAAAAATCATCAGAGAGAGGAACATAAAAAATGATAAAAGGGTCAATCCTTGAAGAATATTTAGCAATCCTAAGAGCATATGCATGAAAAATCAGAGCTACAAAATACATGAAATGAAGATGATAGAACTCATACGAGTAATAAAACAAATATGCAAATATAGTTGAAGACTTCAACTTTCCTCTCTCACCAACTGTTAAAAGAACTACACAGAAAACCAGTAAAGATATGGAAGAACTTAAAAATAGCATCAATCACTGGTACCTTATTGATATTTATAGAGCCCTCCATCTCAAAAAGAGCAGAATACACATTATTTTTAAGTACATCAAAACATAAAGCAAGATAGACCATATCTTGGGCCTCAAAACAAACCTCAACAAATTTAAAATCATCAAAATCCTACAAAGCATGTTCTGTGATCCTGATAGAATAAAACTGAAATCAGTAACAGAAAGATAAAGGAAAATTTCCAAGCACTTAGAAACTAAACAGCACAGTTCTAAATATTCCATGTGTCAAAGAGGCAAATTTTAAAAGGGGCTATAACTACAGGCCCTGCAGATATCAAAAGATCACACCTCTACCCATAAATGTAATGGCCTTAGACAAAATGGATCACTACCACAACTCATCCAGTAAGAAATAGATAATTTGAATACCCTGTAACTATCAAGAAAATTGAATTTGTAGTTTAAAAATTCATAAACAGAAATATACAAGCCAAGGGTGTTTCAGTGGAAATGTCTACCAAACGTTTGAAGAATTAAGACCAATTCTACACAGTCTTTTCAGAAAATATAATTATAGGGAAATTTCCTAAATCACTTAGTGATACTAATATTACCTTTATACCAAAATCAAAGACAGTACAAATAAAGAAACATACAAAGCAATATCCCTCTTGAAAATAGGTGTTAAAATGCTACATAAACTATTAGCAAATAGAACTCCGGAAGATGTACAACTCATTATATGCTATGATCAAGTTGGTTTCCCCAAAGAGATGTAAGGCTGGTTCAATATTAGAAAATCAATCAGTGTAATCCTCCTTATTAACAGGATAAAGAAGAAAAATTAGTGATTATATTGAACAATGCAGAAAAAAAGTTTGACAAAATGCAACCCCCAAATTTTTAAAATGCAGCTTTATTGAGATGTATTTACACTCTATACCAACCATCTGAAGTATACAATCATGGGCTCACAGTATCACTACATAGTTGTGCATTCATCACCCTGCTCAATTTTAGAACATTTTCATTACTCCAGAAAAGAAGTAAAAATAAAAAAGAAAACCCCAAACAACCCATACCCTTTTATCCCCACCCTATTATTTTTAACAGTTTTATTCTTTGACCGTACGATACATCCTAAGTTTACAATCAATGGCTCTTGGTATAATCGCGTAGTTATGCATTCACCCCTATAGTTAATATGAGAACATTCTCATTTCTTCTGAAGAAAAAAATCCCATACCTCTTATATCCCCTATTATCAACATTTAATTTTGGTATAGTATCTTTGTAAACATTTATGTGAGAATATTACAATATTACTGTTAATTGTACACCTTAGTTTACATTAATTGTATGTTTTCCATATAATACCCTATTATAACACCTTGTGACAGTGACATACTTTTGTTCTAGTTTTCTAATATTTATACAATTAACCACCTTCATTGTTCACTCTAGATTTTGCCAAGTTATACTGTCCTGGTTTTCATCCTCTAGCTTTCTTTCTGGTGACATACATGACTCAAGCATTCCTTTTTCAACCATACTCATACACAGCTTTGTAAATTAGACTTACAGTATTGTACTACCATCATACTATTGTGCTATCCATTTCCAAACCTTTACAATTAACTTTACTGAATATTCTGTACTCCTTAAGCATCAATTGCCCAATCTCTGCCTTCTTTCTATCTCTTGATAACTTGTATTCTCTAATTTAACGCTCAGAGTTTGCTCATTATAGTTAGTTCATATTAGTGAGACCATTTAGTATTTTTCCTTTTGTTTCTGGCTTATTTCACTCAATTTAACGCCCTCAAGGTTCATCCACATTGTTCCATGCATCATGACTTTATTCTGTTTTACAGCTGCATAGTATTCCATTGTATGTATTTACCACAATTTGCTTATCCACTCATCAGTTGATGGACATATGGGCTGTTTCCATCTGTTGGCTGCCATGAATTATGCCACTATGGATATCAGTATGCAAATGTCCCTGCTTTCAGTTGTTCCAGTATGTATCTACTAATGGAATTGTTGGATAATGGGCAACTCTATACTCAGCTTCCTGAGGAACTGCCAAACTACCTTTCAGAGTAGCTGCAGCATTCTACATTCTCACCAAAAGTAAATAAGTGTACCTATTTCTCCACAGCCTCTCTAGCTCTTATAGTTTTCTGTCTGTTGTTGCTATTATCATTATTATTATTATTAATGGCCATTCCAATAGATGTGAGATTGTATCTGGTTTTGTTTTGTATTTCTCTAATAGGTAGTGAAGTTGAGCATCCTTTCATATGCTTCTGAGCTATTTGTGTTTCTTCTTGGGAAAAGTGTTTATTCATATCTTTTGCCCATTTTTTAACTGGGTTGTTTTTTTTTTGTTGCTGAGTTGGAGGCTCTCTTTAAATATTCTGGATATTAAACCCTTATAAGATATGTGGTTTCTAAATGTTGTTTCCCATTGAGTAGATTGCCTTTTTACTTTCCTGACAAAGTCCATTTATGCACAAAGGTATTATATTTTGAGGAGAGCCTGTTTATCTATTTCTTCTTTTATTGTTGTGCTTAGGTTGTAAGGTCTAGGAAACTACCTCTTATCACAAGATCTTCAAGATACTTCCCTGCATTTTCTTCTGAGTTTTATAGTCTTAGCCCTAATGTTTAGGTCTTTGATCTATTTTAAGTTAATTCTGTATAAGGTGTGAGTGAAGGGTTCTCTTTCATCTTTTGGATATGAATATCTGATTCTCCAAACACTATTTGTTGAAGAAGCTGTTCTCCCATAGTTGAGTGGGCATGGCTGCCTTGTCAAAAATCAATTGCCCATACAAGAGAGGATCTATTTCTGAACTGTCAATTTGATTCCATTGGTCAGTATATCAATCTGCATGGAGTGCCATGCTGTTTTGACCACCTTAGCTTTGTTATTTCTTTACCTTTATTTGTTTTGGGGTTAGTTTGCTGTTCTTTTTCTAGTTCCTCCAGGTGTGCAGTTAGGTCCTCAATTTTTTCTCTTTCTTCTTTTTTATTACAGGAATTTAGGGTAGAAAATTTCCCTCCCAGTGCTGCCTTCTCTATCACCAGTTTTGATATGTTCTGTTTTCATTTTCATTTTCCTCAAGATTATTTACTTATTTCTTTTATCATTTATTCCTTGACCCACTGTTTAGGAGTGTGTAGTTTAGCCTCCATATATTTATGAATTTTCCAGCCCTCATTATTTTGAGGAAATCAAAGCAACATAAATAAACAATGTTGGATAGATTATATACTTTCCTCTGGGAACTTGTACTTGTGAATGTATTGGTCTGATTGAAGCAGTTAATGTCGTAACAATAAATTTTAGAATATTTTAGTCTCTTGAGTCCTGTCTATTCATTTCTATGAGTTGCCTATATTACATTTTTTTCAGATTTTATTGAGTTATATTCACTTATCATATATTATATCCAAAGTATACAACCCATATCCCATAGTATTATCACTTGTACAATCATCATACTCAATTTTAGACCATTATGATTGCTCCAAAAAGAAAATGATCAGATAGATGCAAAAATGGAAAACCCAAAGTACCCTATATCCCTTTTTACCCCCTATTATCAGTCCTTAGTATTGGTATGGTACACCAGTTACTTTTGATGAAAAAATTTTAAGGCATTACTGTTAACTATATCTGTACTTGCAATAGGTATTTCCTCCCATATTCCACTCTATTATTAACTCTTTGTACCAATGCCATACATTAACACTAGTTCATGCAGGATGTATTTAAATTTGTATTATTAATCAGTGACATACATGATTCTAACCCCTCTCAACCAAATTCACCTACAATATGGCAGTATTCCTTATATTACCAATAATGAGCCATCCTCATCCCATATCTATTTCCAAGCATTTTACATTCTGAACATATTAGGTTACCGCTTCCCTTCTCTAGCTTCTGGCTATTTCTAGGTATCCTATATTATACATTTTAAAACTGATTTTACATATTCTAGTTAGTCCATATTAGTGAACTCATAGAATAACTGTCCTTTTGTGTCTGACTTATTTCACTCAGCATTATGTCCTCAAAATTCATCCTTGCTGTCGCATGCTTCAGGACCTCATATCTTCTTACTGCTGCATAACATTCCATGGAATGTATATACCACAGTTTGCTTATCCATTCATCTCTGATGGGCATTTGGATTATTTTGGCAATTGTGAGCAATGTTACTGTGAACATCGGTGTGCAAATGTCTGTGTCCCTGCTTTCAGATCTTCTGAGTATATATCAAGTAGCTGAATTTCCAGGACAGAAGGCAGCTCAGTATTTAGTTTTCTGAAGAACCACCAAACTGTGTTCCATAGAAGCAGTACCATTTTACACTCCTACCAGCAATAAATAAGTGCTCCTATTTCTCCACATCATCTCCAAAACTTGTAGTTTCCTATTAGTTTAATAGTGACCGTTCTTATAGATATGAGATGATGTCTCATTGTAGTTTTGAAGTGCATTTCCCTAACAGTGAATGAAGATCAACATCTTTTCATGTGCTTTTTAGCCATTTGTATTTCCTCTTGAAGAAATGTCTATTCATATCTTTTGTTCATTTTGTAATTTTGCTGTTTGTCCTTTTAATGCTGAATTATGGGATTTCTTTTTATATACTGACTTTCAAAGCCTTATTAGATATATGGTTACTGTGATGGTTAGGTTCTGTTGTCAGCTTGGCCTGCTGATGGTGCCCAGTTGTCTAGTCAGGCAAGCACTTGCCTGTTACTGCAAGGATGTTTCATGGCTGGTTCATTAAACCATTAGTCAGTTAATTGCATCTGCAGCTGATTACATCTATGATCAACCAAGGGAGTGTCTCCTGCAAATGAGATAATCAAATCAGTTGGATTTGGTCCATATGTTGAACATTTTTAGTGGAGAGGAGAGAATTTCCACTGCTTCTTCAGCCAGCAAGTCTCTCCTGTGGAGTTTGTTGAGACCCTTCTTTGGATTTGCTGGCTTCGCAGCCTGCCCTGTGGGTTTTGGATTCTTGAGTCCCCAAACAACACTTACCCATTTATCCCCACCCTATTATTTTTAACAGTTTTATTCTTTGGCCATACAATACATGGTTGCATGAGATACTTTTATAAATCTCTTATTTCTGGTTGATTCGTTTATCTAGAGAATCCTGACTAATATAGTCGTCAAATTGTTCTCTCACATTGAGTTGGCTGCCTTTACACCATTTTGACAAAGTCCTTTGAAGCACAGAAGTGTTCAATGTTGAGGAGTTCCCATTTATCTATTTTTGCTTTCATTGCTTGTACTTTGGGTGTAAGATCTAAGACGCTCCCTCCTATCACTAAATCTTGAAGATGTTTCCCTATATTTTCTTCAAGGAGTTTTATGACACTAGCTCTTAGTTAGGTCTTTGATCAACTTTGAGTTAATTTTTGTGTTGATGTAGGGGCCCTCTTTCTTTCTATCGGTTGTGGATATTCAGTTTTCCAGCGCCGTTTATTGAAAAGACTCTTCTGTTCCAGTTTAATAGATTTGGGGACCTTGTCAAAAGTCAAATGACCATAGAGCTGACAGTCTATCTATGAACTCTCAATTTGATTCTATTGAACAAATTGTCTCTCTTTGTGCCAGTACCATGCTGTTTTGATCACTGTTACTTTATAATAAGTTTTAAAGTCAGGAAATGTAAGTCCTCCCACTTCATTCTTCTTTTTCAGTATGTTTCTGGGTATTTGCGACCACTTTCCCTTCCAAATAAATAACTAACTTTTTCAATCTGTAAAGTAGGTTGTTGGAGTTTTGATTCATATTGCATTGACTCTATAGATGAATTTGGGTAGAATGGACATCTTAATGATGTTTAGCCTTCCTATCCATGAACACGGAATATCTTTCCACCTACTTAGGTCTTCGTTGATTTCTTTAAGCAATGTTTTATAGTTTTCAATAAGACTACATCCTAGGTTTACTTCTAAGTACTTCATTCTTTTAGTTGGTATTGTAAATGTAATTTTTTTCTTAATTGCATCCTTAGTTAGCTCGCTCTTAGTGTATAGAAACACTGCTGATTTTTTTGCACTGATCTATCCCACCACTTTGGTGAATTTGTTTATTAGCTAGCTTTGTTGTAGATTTCTCAGAATTTTCCAAATATAGGATCATATCATCTACAGATAATGAGAGCTTTATTTCTTTCTTCCAATTTGGGTGGCTTTTATTTCTTTTTCTTGCCTAATTGTGCTCATTAGAACCTCTAGCACAAAGTTGAATACCAATTGTGACAGTGGGCATCCTTGTCTTGTTCCTGATCTTAGAGGGAAGGCTTTCAATCTCTTTCCTTTGAGTAAAATGTTGGCTGTAGGTTTTTCATATATGCCATTTATGATATTGAGGAAGTTCTTAAGTGTTCTTAACTTTTCAACACTATTTTTGAAGTGTTTTTAGCAAGAAAGGATGCTGAATTTTGTCAAATGCCTTTTCAGCATCAATAAGATGATCATGTGATTTCTCTCTTTTGATTAGTTGTCATGTTGTATTGCATTAGCTGATTTTTTTTTGTTGAACGACCCTAGCATGCCACTTGTTCATGGTGTATATATTTTTATAATGTGTCACTGGATTAAATTTGCAAGTATTTTGTTGAGAATTTTTGCATCTACATTCATTAGGAAGATTGGTCTATAGTTTTTCTGTATTGTGCTATATTTTTCAGGTTTTTGTGTTAGAGTAGTATTAACTTCATACAATGAGTTAGGTAGTATTTCCTTTTCTTCAATTTTCTGTGAGAATTTGAGAAGAAATGGTGTTAATTCTTCTTTGAATGTTTGATAAATTCTCCTGTGAAAGTGTCTAGGCCTGGGCTTTTCCTTGTAGGGAAGTTTTTGTTGGTTTGTTTGTTTGTTTGTTTAAGTGCATGGTCTGGGAATCGAACCTGGGTCTCCCGCATGGAAGGTGAACCTTCTACCACTGAACCACCTGTGCACCCTCTGTAGGGACGTTTTTGTGACTGATTGAATCTCTTTACTTGGACTTGGTTTGCCTAGGTCTTCTATTTCTTTTGGAGTCAGTAAAGGATGTTTGTTTCTAAGAAATTGTCCCTTTAATCTTAGTTGTCTAGTTTATGACAACAAATTAACTGTATGACAGTTGTATGTAGTATCCTTTTATAATCATATTAATTTCTTTGAGATCCATGGTAATGAACCCCTTCACATTTCTGATTGCCCTTATTTGCAAATTCTCTCTTTTTTTGACTTTGTCAGTATAGTTAAGGGTTTGTTAGTCTTGTTGATCTCTTCAAAGAACTAACTTTTGGCTTTGTTAATTCTAGCTATTGTTTGTTTATTCTCAATTTCATTTATTTTGGCTCTAATCTTTATTATCTTTCTTCCACTTGCTTTAGGGTTAGTTTGCTGCTCTTTCTCTAGTTTCTTCAGTTGGTCATTTAGGCCTTTGGTTTTAACTCTTTCTTCCTTTCCAGTGTAGGCATTTAGAGCTAATCCTTTCCCTCTAAGCACTACCTTCACTGCATCCCATAAATTTTGATAGTTGTATCCTCATTTTCATTCTTCTCCAGATACTTACTGATTTCTCTTGAAATTTCTTTTTTGTTCACTGATTATCCAAGAATGTGCTGTTTAACTTCTATATGTTTGTGAACATTCTGGTTCTTCTGTGGCTATTGATTTCCAACTTCATTCCATTGCGATCAGAGAATGTGGTTTGAATAATTTCAGTCTTTTAAAAATGATTAAGACCCGTTTTATGCCCCAGCATATGATCCATCTAGAGAATGTTCCATGAGCACTTGAGAATGTTTATCCTGCTATTTGGGGATGCAACATTCTATATGTATCTGTTATAACTAGTTCATTAATTATGTTATTTGGGTTCACTATTTCTTTATTGGTCCTCTGTCTAGTTGTTCTAGTAATGTAATGAAGTCTTCAATTGTTAATGGAGAAACATCTATTGCTCCTTTCAGTTTTGCCAGTGTTTGCCTCATGTACTCTGGAGCACCTTGTTTGGGTGCATAAGCATTTAAGACTGTTATTTATACCCCTTTAATATATAGTGTCCTTCCTTGTATCTCATAACATCTTTGCATTTAAAGTCTATTTTATCTGATATTAGTACAGCTATTGCTGCTTTTTTTTTGTTATTGCTTGCATGCATACATTCACTTTCAATCTATTTGTATCTTTGGGTCTAAAGTGAGTGTCTTGTAAACAACATATAGATGGACCTTTTTTTTCCCATTCTGTCACTCTGTATCTTTTTATTTGGGAGATTTATCCATTAACAGTCAATATTATTATTGTAAAAGCTGTCCTTACTTCAACCATTTTATCGCTTGGCTTTTATTTGTCATATTTTTCTCCTTTTATCCTTTTAGTTACCCTAACTGATAATCTTCATTTCTATGCTCTCCTCCAAATCTGTTTCTCCTGTCTTTTTTAAAAACCAATGAACTCCCTTTATTATTTCTTGCAGGGCAGGCCTCTTGTTAAGAAATTCTCTGAGCATTTATTTGTGAAAATTTTAAAATGTCCCTCACTTTTGAAAGACAGATTTCTATATAAAAATTTCTTGGCTGGCAATTTTCTCCTTCAGAATATTAAATATATCATACCAATGCCTTCTTACCTCCATGGTGGCTGATGAGTATTTAGCACTTAGCCTTGTGTGGTTTCCCTTGTGTGTGGTGAATTGCTTTTCTCTTTCTTCTCTCAGGACTCTCTCTTCTTTAGCATTTGACAGTCTGGTTAGTATGTGTCTTGGAGTGGGTGTACTTGAATTTATCCTATTTGGAATTCATTGGGCTTCTTTGATTTGCATATTTTTGCCTTTAATAAGGGTTGGGAAGTTTTCCCCAAATATCTCCTCAAATAATCTTCCTAGCCCTTTACTTCTCCTTTTGGAACACCAGGGATTCTTATATTTGTGCGCTTTGAGTAGTCCATCATTTCCCTGAGATTCAATTCAAATTTTTCCATCTTTTTTTGCTATTTGTTTTTTGTGCATTCAAATTCAGTTGTTCTGTCCCCTAGTTTGCTTATTCTTTCTTCTGCCTCCTCAAATATTTTGTCATATCTAGTATATTTTTTGATCTACAGTATCTTTCATTTCTGTAAAATCTATTTTTTCTATTTATTCATTCAAATTCTTCTTTATGCTCTAATAATGTCTTCTTCATATACTTTATCTCTTTAGCCAACTCATCTTAGTTATTCAGGAGATTTGTTTGAACATCTTTGATTGGTTGTTCCAAATCCTTTTTAATTTCATCACTTGGTTCGGCCACATCTTGCTCCTTCATATGTTCTGTGATGCCTCGCTGGTTTCTTGGCAGTTGATTATCTTGATAAGGTTATTTTGAAAGTTGGTTTCCCTCAGTCATTTAATATTTTGTTTTTGCTTGGATTTTCACTGAAGGTCTCCTTTGACACTTGGTTTGTCAATAATTCCAAGAAAAACCAAGGAAGGGCCTAACTCAAGGGATGCAACCCTTTTCAGAAGCTCTTGGAGGCTGAGCAGGGAAGCCACTTACCAGCCTGCACTTTCTAAGTCTTCCCAGCAGATGGTGGGCTTAGGTTCCCCTCCTCCCCACAGCCTGATGGGCAGGGCCAAGAGGAGGTAAAAATTCAGTCAAGGCCAGAGGCCCCAGAGCATGCTGGAAGCTCCTGGTTACAGGGGTGGGGGATGGACACTGTGCGCCATGGTAAAGACTCCCATTTGTAGGTGCAGTTAGTCTAGTAAGTCCCAGACTGCTGTGTGGACAGACTCTGGGCTCCAGGAATAAAAGGTTCAAACTCACCAGCCAACAGCCAGACCAGGAATGTTCTACTTTCCTCTGCAGCAATTCTGCCCTGGGAATGGAGGAAGAGCACCTGACATTGCAATGCAGCTCTTTCACCCCCACCTTTCTGCGCCTATCAAGGCAGTGTGATCCAGAGCATCTATCTTGCCAGTCAATTGATTGTCAGATCGGATCTGCTTTGCGTCCCTCCTCCCCTCCCAAGGGGTGGGCTTCCCAGACTCCCCCAAGTCCAGGTGCCCATAGCAGCCTGCCTTAGGGATGGGGGTAGGCACTGGTCAGTGCCTCTGTTTGTGGATGAAATGAGTCTACTGGCTCTTGGGTTCCCACATGGGATTGCCTCTCCTGCCTCTTCCAAGCAGAGGTGTGCTGCTTTTGCCTCCATGATCTGGCTATTGTGCAGTGGTGGACCTGAGGGTGGCAGCAACCAAGTACGCTTACCCCAACTTCTCACTCATTCCTTCTTTGCTTTTGTATCCAAGTCTTCCTTATGTAATGCAGAGGTACTTTTCTGGTCACTGGATCTCCTGAACTGCTTGCTGCTTTGGTGATTCTACCTGTTCTCAGTTCTTTTATGGTAGAGAAGTGAGTTTTGCTTATTTATTCTGCCATTTCCCTTGAAGGCCTGTTAAAAATTTTATCATATCTTATATGGGAGGAAACAAAAGACCTGTCAGGATTGTCTAGTGGCTCTCAAATCATGGTCTGCAGACCTCTGAAAGTCCCTGAAGCTATTTCAGACAGTCTACAAAGTTTATTTGTTTTAACGCTGTGCTGACATTTGCACTAATGTTGGGCGGAACTGCTGGCATTTTATCAGCAATCGAGGCAGAGACACCAAAGCATGCTGGAAATATTTATATTCTTCATTGACAAGCACTCATATTAAAAAAAAATACTATTTCTACTTAAGAATGCCCTTAATGAAGCAGTAAAAATTATTGATTTTATTATATTTCAACCATTGAATTGATGTTGTTTTTAATATTCCATTTGATGAAATGGGAAGTATGTATAAGGTACATTCCATGAATACAAAAATATGGTAGTGGTGTCCAGTAAAACACTTGAATTATTGTTTGAGTTTTGAGTTGAATGAGCCGCTTTTTTTCATGGAATACCATTTTTATTTGAAAAAAACAATTTGGCAGACAAAACTACAGTAATTTAGACTTGGGTACTTGGCAGACATTTTCTCAGAAATAATCAAGACAAACTTGTCATTTCAAGGAAAACAACAGACAGTATTTTCTGCCAGTGATAAAATTTGTGATTTCAAGTAAAAAATAGAATTTTGGAACACTTGAATCTGCTACTGTAAGCATGATGGCTTTATTAATTCCTAAAACTTTTTGATGAGATTGGTGGTGATGTTTAAAAATGTGAGTTTTGATATTGTATTATGAAAAGTGACAATATCTGAAAGATCTACGTAACTCAGGGAATTGATATTTTCCAAACAAATAAGGAGAAATATAACAAAATTGGGCATTGTTAAAAGAGCTATTAAAACCACATGATAAACCAATGGCTTTTAATGTAACAGAGTGAAAAAAAGTTAATTGATTTCTTATTGCAACTTCTATATTTTTCTTTATTAGAGAAGTTGTGAATTTACAACACAATCATGCATAAAATGCAGGATTCCATTATCACCCTATTATTGGCAACTTGCATTGGTGAGGAATGTTGGAATATTTGCTTAGATGTTGAAAGTATGTTTTTTTTTTTTTTTAACTTGGGCAGGCACTGGGAAGTGAACCCAGGTCTCCAGCATGGCAGGCGAGAACTCTGCCAGCTGAACAACCGTGGCCCGCTCTGAAAGTACGTCTTATAACTGTATTATTAACTATTGTTCATGTTTTAACACAGGAATGACAATTTGTATAGTATAGTTCCATGGATTTTTGAAAAGTGTTTATTCTGTTACCATATATACAATCTAATATTTCCCCTTTTAATTACAATCTAATATTTCCCCTTTTAATTACATTCAGGACTGTAAATTATGTTCACAAAATTGTGCTCTCATTGCCACCATCCATTACCAAAATATTACCTCATTCCAAATAGGATCCTGTACATTTTAAGCTTTAACTTCCTAGTCCTTTTCCCTACCCTATTCCCTGGAAACCTATATTCTAGATTCTGATTCTATCAGTTTGCTTAAAATCAGCCAGGTCATACAATACTTGACCTTTTATTTCTAAATTATTTCACTCAACATGATGTTTTCAAGGTTCATCTGCATTGTTGCATGTAACAGGACTTCATTCCTTTTTATGGCTACGTAATATTCTATTGCATGTATATTCCACATTTTATTTATCCATTCATTGGTTGATGGACACATGGGTTGCTTCCATCTTTTGGCGATTGTGAATAATGCTGCTATGAGCATTAGTGTACAAATATCTATTTGAGTCCCTGTTTTCAATTCTTTTGGGTTTATATCTAGTAATAGGCTTGACAGATCATATGGTTATGCTTTCTGAGGAACTACCAAACTGTGTTTCATAGTAGCTATACAATTTCACATTGCCATCAGCAATGAATGAGCATTCCTCTTTTTAAACATCTTCTCCAATGCTTGTCATTTTCCTTTATCTTTTTAATAGCAGCCATTCTAATGGGTGTCAAATGGTATCTCATTGTGGTTTTGATTTGCACTTCTCTGGTGTCTAATGATGTTGAGCATCTTTCATTTGCTTTCTAAGCATTCGTCTAACTTCTTTGGAGAGAAGTCTATTCAAATCTTTATGCCCATTTTTATTGCTAAGCTGAAGGATTTCTTTATATATTCTTGATATTAAACCTCTATTGCATGCATGGTTTGTGAATGTCTCCTCCCGTTGTGTTGATTGCCACTTGACGTTCATGATAAAATCCTGTGAGGCACAAACATTTTTAATTGTGATAAAGTCCCACCTATCTATCTTTATTTTTGTTGCTTGCACTTTGGGTGTAAAGTCTAAAAAGCCATTGCCTAACATAAGATCCTGAAGATGCTCCCAAATTTTCTTCTAGAATTTTTATGTTTCTGGTTCTTATATTTAGGTCTTTGATCCATTTTGAATTTATTTTTACATAAGGTGTGAGGGTAAGAGTCCCCTTATTTTTGTGTGTGCAAATGTAGATCCAGTTTTCCCAGCACTATTTGTTGAAGAGACTAGTCCTTCTCAAATTGAGTGGCCTTTTACCCTTGTGAAAAATCAGTTGGTCATAAATGTAAGGGTTGATTTTTAAGCTTTCAATTTGATTCCATTGATCTCTGTGTCTTTAATTGTGCCAGTATTATGTTTTAAAAAAACATTTTTATTGTGAAATATAACATATGTACAAAAAAGCACTAAATTTCAAAGTACATTTAACAAGTCATTATAGAACAAATTTCAAAGGAGAAGGAGGAGTTATAACAGAGAAGATAGGATTTAACAAATAAGTATGACTGCTGAATCATTTTATTGGTATTTCTTTTAGTCTGAAGTGTCTTGGAGCTGCTAGAAGCAAAAACATGAAATTGTGGAACTGTAATCAAGTACCATGTTTTTTTTATTATTGTGGTTTGTAATAAATTTTCAAATTAGGAAGTCTGAGTCCTCCAATTTCTTCTTTCTCCAGGTGGCTTTAACTATTTGGAATACCTTACCTTTCCATAAAATTTAATGATTGGCTTTCTCCTTTCTGTAAAGAATATTGTAATTTTGATTGGTATTTTGCATTGAATCTGTAAATCACTTTGGGTAGAATTGGCATTTTAATGATATTTGGTATTCTATTTCATGAACACGCACTGTTCTTCCATTCATCTAGGTCCTCTTTGATTTCTTTCAGTAATGTTCTGTAATTTTTGAGTACAAGTCCTTTACAACTTGGTTAGATTTATTCCTATGTATTAGCTTATTCTGTTGCTATTGTGAGTGGAATTATTTTCTTGATTTCATTCTCAGATTGCTTATTGCTTGCATAAATAAACAATACTGATATTTGGGTATTAATTTCATACCCCACATACACTTTGCTAAATTTGCTTATTAGCTCTAGCAGATTTGCTGTGGACTTTTCAGGATTTTCTGTACATAGGATCATGTTTTCTGTAATGAGGAATGTTTTACTTCTTCCTTTCGAATTTCATGGGTGGTGTAACGGTGAGAGCGATGCACCAGTGGCTCAGTGGCAGAGTTCTTGTCGGCCATGCCAGAGACCTGGGATCGATCCCTGGAGCCTATCCGTGCCAACAACAACAAAAAATTCAATGCCTTTTATTTCTTGTTCTTGCCTAAGTGCTCTGGCTAGAACTTTCAGGACAACGTTGAATAATGGTGGAGACAGTGGCATCCTTGCCTTGTTCCAGATCTTAGAGGGAAAGCTTTCAGACTTCACCACTGAATATGATGTTAGCTATGGCCTTTTCATATATGTTCTTTACCATGTTGAGTGAATTTCCTATTTTTCTAAGTGTTTTTCTTTTTTTTAATCAAGAAATGATATGGGATTTTGTTGAATGGCTTCTGTATCAATTGAGATTATCATGCATTTTTTCCTTCCTATTATTATTGTGGTGTATTACATTAATTTTCTTATGTTGAATTACCTTTACATACCTGGGGTAAATCCCACTTGATCATATGCTGTTGGATTCATTCTGCCTGTATTTTAGTATCTATATTCATAAGAGAAATTGGTCTGTAATTTTCCTTTCTTGTATATATTTTTTCTGCTTTTCTACTAGGGTAACATTGATCTCTTAGAATAAGTGAACTACCTTTCCCTGCTCTTCAGTTCTTTGAAAGATTTTGAGCAGGATTGGTATTAATTCTTTTTTGAAATGATTGGTAGAATTCACCTGTGGAGCTGTCTGGCCCTGGGCTTTTCTTTTTGGGGAGGTTTTTGGTAACTGATTCCATCTCTTTACTTGTAAGTGGCTTTTGAGATCTTCTATTACTTTGAGAGTCAGCATAGGTTATTTACATGTTTCTAGGAATTTTTGCCTGCCATCTAGGTTGTCTGATTTGGGGGGCTACAGTTGTTGAGAGTATCCTCGTATCATCCTTTTCGTTTCTGTGGGTTCAGTGGTAATGTATCCTCCCCTCTCATTTTTTATTTCATTTATTTGCATTTCCTCTCATTTTTTTCTTTTTCTGTCTAGCTAAGGGTTTGTCACTTTTATTAATCTTTTAAAGAGCCAACTATTGATTTTGTTAATTTGATCTATTGTTTCATACATTTTCAATTTCATTTATGTCTGTTCTAATCTTTGCTTTCTTTTCTTCTGCTTGCTTTGGGATTAGTTTTCTGTTCTTTTTCTATTTTCTCAACATGTATAGTTAGGTCTTTGATTTTAGCTCTACTTTTTAAATGTTTCTAGCTATATAAGGTTTCCTCTCTCTGTCTTCACTGCATTGCATGAGTTTTGATATGTATGTTTTATTCATTTTTCATTTCTCTCAAGCTATTAACTGATTTTCCTTGCAATTTCTTCTTTTGTTGGGGGAGGGGCAGGGGTGTATGGGCTGGGAATCAAACCCAGGTCTACCACATGACAGGTGAGCATTCTGTCACTGAACCATCCTTGTAATTGCTTCTTTGACCCACTGATTATTTAAGAGTGTGTTATTTAACTTCCATAAAGTTGTGGATTTCCCAGTTCTCTGCCTGTTATTGATTTTCAGTTATTCCATTGTGGTCAGAAAAAATGCTTGGTATAATTTCAATCTTTTTAAATTTAATGAGACTTGTTTTGTGACTCAACATGTGATCCACCCTGGAGAATGGTCTATATGTGCTTGAGAAGATTATATATCCTGTTATTTGGGATGTAATCACCTGTATATATCTGTTAGATCTATTTGTTTTATCATATTGCTCAAGATCTGTTTCCTTATTGGTCTGATTTAGATATGTTATCTATTGATGAGAATGGTGTGTTGAAGTCTCCAATTATTATTGTAGAGATATCTATTTCTGCTTTCAGTTTTCCAGTGTTTGGCTCATATATTTTGGAGAACCAGGGTTATATGCATAAATATTCATGATTATTTCCTCTTGGTGGAATGTCACTTTTATTAATATGTAGTGTCCTTCTTTGTCTCTTACAATAGCTTTTTACTTAATGGAAAGCTACCTCAGCTCTCTTTTGCTTACTATTTGCATGGAATATATTTTCCATCCTTTCACTTTCAAACTATTTGCATCTTTGGGTCTTGGGTGAGTCTCTTGTAAACTGCATAGTTGGATCATGCTTTCTTATCCATTCAACCCAGTTTTGTCTTTTGATTGGGATATTTAATACATTAATATTCATTGTTATTACTGTAAAGGCAATACTTCAGCCGTTTTGTTTTTATATGTCATTTTTTTGTCCCTTTTTTTCCTTTTTCAACTTCTTTTTCTGTATAGTTGATCTTTTGTGAGGGATTTATTTATTTATTATTATTTTTTTTTTAATTGGGTGTGTGGTTCAGGAATTGAATCCAGGTCTCCTGCACATAAGGTGAGCATTCTACCACTGAACCACCTTTTGTGAGGGATTTTGACTGATCCCTTTGTCATTTCCGTTTCTGTGTATTGTTACAATACTGTCTTTGTGATTATTCTGGGGTTTATGTTACACAAACTACATCTATAACCTACTAATTTGAAAATACACCACTTAGCTTTAATAACATATACATTCTATGCTTCCATTTCCCTCTGTTTCCCCTCTTTATGTGTTCTTGTTGCAGTTTAACACTTTATATTTTCATGTCCATTATCATGCAAATATGCCCTTTTCTCATTCCATTGTGTCCTGTCTGGTATACAAGTTAAGGAGTAGAGTTGTATATTGAGTATAAAGCACTATTAGGCTTTGTATTTTAGTTATCCTTACTAATGATCTTCATTTTTTCACACTATTCTTAGCCACTCACTCCTGTCTTTCCCTTTCAACCTGCAGAATTCATTTTAGTAATTCTTTTAGGTAGGTCTTTTGTTGAAGTCCCTCAAATCTGTTTATCTGTGAATATATTTAACTCTTCCTCTTTTGTGAAGGACAGTTTTGTCAGACAAAGGACTTTTAGCTGGCAGTTTTCTCTCTCAATACCTTAGAAACATCATACTGCTGCCTTCTTGCCTCCATGGTTTCTGATGAAAAGTCAGAACTTAGGCTTATTAAGGATCACTTGTATGTGATTAATCGCCTTTTTCTTGCTGCTTTTAGAATTTTCTCTTTATCATTGGCATTTGACACTCTGATAAATATGTGTCTTTGAATAAATTTGTGAGTAGTTACTCTGTTTGGAATACTTTGTGCTTCTTGGACACATATGTTTATATTTGTCATCAGAGTTAGGAAATTGTTGACAATTATTTTCCTCAAATATTATTTCTGCCCCTTTCCCTTCTCTTTTCCTTATGGGACACCCATGACACATATGATCATGCTGTCACTTAAATACCAGTGAAACTCTTCCATTTTTTCCTATTCTTTTCTCTATCTGCACTTCTGATTGTTTGATTTCAATTGTCCTGTCTTATAGTTTGCTGATTCTTTCTTCTGCCTGTTTGAATCTGCCTTTGTATGCTTTAGTGTATTTTTAAATGCATTTTTATTGAGATACATTATATATTCATGTACCATATAGTCACCCAAGTTGTGCCATCAGTGGTTCACAGTATCATCATATACCAGTGCATTTATCATCATAATCAATTTTTGAACATTTTCATTATTCCAAAAAAATAGAAATAAGAATAAAAGTAAAAAAGAATCCAAAAACATCCCATAACCTCCACCCCCAATAATTTATTTATTTATTTTTGTCTTTTTTGTGTCTTACTCATTTGTCCATACACTGGATAAAGGGAATGTTAATCACAAGGTTTTCACAATCACATGGTCATACCTTTAAAGCGCTATAGTAACTCAATAATCTTCAAGAGTCAAGGATATTGGATTTCAGTTCAACAGTTTCAGGTACTACCTTTTAGCTACTCCAGTACACCAAAAACTAAAAAGGATATCTATATACTGTATAGGAATAACTTCCAGAATGACCTCTTGGCTCTATTTGAAATCTCTCAGCCACTAAAACTTTATTTTGCTTCATTTCTCTTCACCCTTTTGGTCAAGAAGGCTTTCTCACTCCCATAATGCCAGGGCCAGGCTTGTCCCCTGGAGACACGTCCCGTGTTGCCAGGGTTATCGACATGGTGACATAAGCTACTGAAAATCTCTCCTTGGAGATTCAGCATTATAAAAGAACACTTCTGAATTGTTCAGAAATCTGGAGGAGAATATGGACTGGAGAGGGATCCTATAAATCCTGAATTGTAGAAGTAGAAGAACATCAGGTAGGACATGTCTGCCCTGGAAACCTCTCCCCTTCCCCTCACTCGGTCTGTTGGAGGGGCAGGAGAAAAACGGCAGCAGAGACATCTCTGGTGTATTTTTAATTTCTACTATTTTGCTTTTCATTCCCATAATTTCTGTTATGTTTCTGTTTACACTTGTAAATTCTTCTTTATGGTCACATATTGTCTTCTTAATATTCTTTACCTCTTTATCCCAATTCTACTTTATATCTTGAATTGATTTAGGAGACTTGTTTGAACTTCTTTGATTAGTTATTTAAAAGTCTGTGTCTCCTGGGTGGTACGATGGTGGCTCAGTGGCAGAATTCTCACCTGCCATGCCAGAGACCTGGGTTCGATTCCCAGTGCCTGCCCATGCAAAAAAAAAAAAAGAAAAAAAGTCTATGTCTCCTCTGTAGTTTTAATCTGTTCCCTTGATTGAATCATGTACCATTGCTTCTTATAGCATATAATTTTTTGCTAATGTCTAGGCATTTGATTATCCTGATGAGTTAACTCTGAAGGTCAATTGCTCCATCTTGTCTAGGGTTTTATTGTTGATTGTCTTTGCATTAAGGCTCTTCTTTGATACTTGGTCCAATTTATTTAGATCTTTAAAATAGCTTGTATTAAACTGTTCAGGTATCTTCAGCTCTTCTTCATTAGATTCTTGGCCCGGATATACAGTACAATTTTTAAGATTACAGTTTTTTTTGTAATTGAGTCACCATCAAGAGAAAGCTTCCTTCCTTTGTTCTTTCACTGGAAATCATGATCTGTTCTGTTTGTTTTTGTTCAGAATTTTCTCTCCAGCTCCTAGGATTTGTTTAAATTTTCTCCCTCCCTAAGTGCCCCATTTTCCTTACATTTATCAGTTCTAGGACCTATTCTGTCTTACAGAAATCCAGTTTAATCCCTTTTATTTTTCTGTGAAGCTTTTTGGCCTCCCATTTCTTCCCTGTCAGGGCATCCCACCCTGGGAAGCTAGATGGTGTATAACCAGAAAGGTGGGTTACTCTAAAAAAGTCTGTTTTACATTTAGCTGGTTCAATGAAAAGAAACTGGACAGAACTTGCCAACAGTTCTACCACAGTCTCTCTCTTCCGCCCCTCCCCGAACTCCCCACCAGTGGTGGCCCTTTTGTATGCTTTATATCTTAAGAGGCTTCTGTTCTAACCTCTGTGAACTTGGATCTGGTTCTAATTCACTGATGTGACTGCCTCTATAGTCTGTGTCTATAGAGACTCAGAATTCTGGAGAATTCCCAAGGTGTACAAGACCAGGTAAGGGTAGAGACTGTTGTGTACAGGATGGGAATTTCCAAACTGATATTTTTCTTATTCCTTAATTCAATGTTTGGGTAGCTCTTTTTCAGTCTCTTCCATCCTCCAAAATTCTAAGCAAGTGGAATTTGTCCTTTTAGTCACTGTGGGAGGCTTTTATAGGGAATGTCTTCTATCTTCATGTTGGTTATGTCACTCCTTGTCATTTCTTTTTGTGCATTTGCATTTTAGTACCTGTGGGGAGTAGGAAATGGATTTACATACTAAGCAATACACTGAAATAATACTGGCATTTATAATGATCCAAAATGGTTACATTTACCAGAAGCCTTTATTTCTTTATGGCATTTTCAACAAGTGTGTATGTACTTTCCTCTCAGACTGAAGAATTCCCTCTAGCATTACTTGTAGAGCAAGCCTAGTGGTAATGAACTCCCTTAGATTAAGAGAATGTCTAAATCTCACCCTCATTTTTGCAAGAAAGTTTTGCTGAATATTACATTTTTGGCTGAGAGTTGTTCTTTTCAGCACTTAAATATTTCAGCCCACTACTTCTTGGCTCCATGGTTTCCGGTGGAAAATGAGCTCTCAGTCTAGGGTGCATGAGTGGTTCAGTGGTAGAATGCTCGCCTTTCATGCAGGAGACCCAGGTTTGATTCCCGGACCATGCACACCCCTCCCCCCAGAAAAACAGCTCTTGGTCTAATTTGGATTCGCTTGATGTAATACATTGCTTTATTCTTGTAGCTTTCAGAACATTCTCTTTCTACTTTGCTTTTGCTAGTGTGATCAGTATATGATGGGATGTATTCTTCTTCATGTTTATTATATATTTATGGTATTTGGTGTTTCAGGGCTTCTTAAATGTGCATATTCACGTCTTTTCCTAAGGTTGGGATATTCTCTGCTATTATTTCTATGAATATTCCTCTGATCTTTTCTCTATCTCTTCTCTTTCTGGGACTCTCATAATACATATATTGGCATGCTTGATGGTATACCAGAGGTGAATTAGGCTATTGTTTTAAAGAATTCTTTTTTATTTTTGCTCCTCAGCCTGACACATCTCAAGTGTTGTGTCTTCAAGCTCACTGATTCTTTCTTCTGTTAGCACCAATCTCTTCTTGAAACTTCCTGGGAACTTTTCATTTCAATTACTGCATTTTTCAACCCCAATAGTTCTTTTTAAAAATATCTGTCTCAACTACATTTCTTATACTGATCATTCATTGTTTTCCTGGTATCTTTTAGTTCTTTCTCTGTGCCTCCCTTCATCTACTTGTACATTTTTAAAGGCTTTGTTCAGTGTGTTCACATTCTGGTCTTCATTGGTGTTTTCTGTATTTTTATCCCCTTTATTTGGATGGGCCATCATTTCCTATATGTTTATTTGTCTTGTACTCCTTTTTTGCACAATGTATATTTTAATATTTTAAAATGTTAACTCTGGGAATTACTCCCTGGGATGTATGTTTCTTGGTTTGTAAGTAGCTGGTGATAAGACAGATTTCTTGAGTTTCAGTCCTTCTATCAGGAAGTTCTATCCATAATGAATGTATTGTGTAGGGTTTTCCTTAGCTTTTTGGGTCTCTGTCTTGTCCTGGACTTTTGCTTGATGTAGTTAATTACATTCCTTTCCTTTTCTGTAGGTGCTTTACCTGGAATTTTTGTCAAGAGGGAGAATACTTTCCAAGTCAGTCTCTCCCAGCTGAGACAGGGCCAGTGACCACAAATGGGGTGCAGGCTGACTGCAAAATGCTGTGGAAAAGGATTCTGGAGTGGGCTAAGAGGTTCTTCCATGGCTCTTTAAAGCTGAGATTTCTTGGATTGCCCAGCAAATGAAGCCATTCAGCTAACTGTCCCCTACCGTGAAAGGAAGTGTAGTGTGTCTACTAAGTTTCTTCACTGTAGACTTTGTTGGGGGTGGGCTGAAACAATTACTATCCTCAGAGCCAGAACCCAGTGATTTGAAATTGCTAATCAAAAGTCATGATCATGATCAGCAGTGTTTACCCCTGGTCATGGGGAAGAGGATTTTTCTGTCCCCTTCTGCTACTAATGAGTTAGCTAGGAGCTGGATCCATGGCAACGTGCCACAAGAATGAGGGGTAGATAATGGTAGCTGCTGTGTGGAGAGTATAGTTTATTATTTTTCTACTATAATTTATCAATCTCTTCTTTCTGCTCTTCCCTGGGGGCCGTACAGTTTTCTTCTGGCCTCTGGAGTTTCAAAGTAATTGTTTTGGACAGTTCCTGTGTATTTAAATAGTTGTTCTGGAGGGAGGACTGAATCCTGGAGCTCCCTACTCTGCCATCTTCCTATAATCTTGCAACTTATCTTTAAAAATCTATGGCCAAATGGAAATTTCCTCCTATAGTTTGTGGTGGTGAATGCACAACTAGTGATTATACTGGGAACCATTGGTTGTTTACTTATGATGGATTATGTGGTGTGTGAATAAAACTGTTTAAAAAATAAACAGAAGGACACAAGTGCTGGAGAAAATGTGGAGAGTGGGATGTACTGTTCCCTGCTCATTGTTGATAGAGAAGTAGAATGGAGCAGTTCATCTGGAGGTCAGTGTGGTGATTCCACAGGAGGCTAAGTATAGGGTTGCCATATGATCCAGCAACTCTATTATCAGATATATACTTGGAAGAACTGAAAGCACTGACATGAATCGATAATTGCACACTGGTGATTATGGTGGCAGTATTCACAATTTGCAAGGGATAGAAGTAGTCTAAAGGTACATGAATGAAAGGGCAAACTGTGGTCTATACATACAGTGGAATATTGAGTACCTGCAAGAAGGTATGATGTTGTGAGGGATACAACTAGGTGAATGGACTTTGAGGACAGTACTTGGAGTGAAATTAGCCTGAAATGAAAAGGCAATCATTATAATACCTCACTAATATGGACTAACTATAATGTGCAAATTCTAAGAATTGAAACTGTGAGAGCATAAGTTATCAGGGGAAGGCTTACTGTAAAGTTTCCTAGATTGTAAACTCTTTCAGCAGCCACATCTATTCCTGAGTTTGTAATGGTTATTTCTAAATTCTGAGATCTGAGGTCTTTGTATATAACCTGGTTGGTCCCTAGAATTTTTTTGGTATCTCTGTGACACCTGAGACGAAGACTAGAGTTCTACACTTCTGAAAGTCAGTATTAGCCTATACAGCAGCTGTTTAAAAAGCTGAAAAGGAGATCAGACTTCAATTAGATATATGAATGAAGCAGATCTGGTTAGCACTAAGATAAATCAGACTAAAGGGTAAAAGATGATATTCACTGTGTTTTCAAACTTCAACACCTGTTTGAGACCAAAGGAAGAGTTGTTATTTATTTTTTTAATTATTATTATTTTTTTGGTTTTTTTTTTTTTGGGTGCATGGTCCAGGAATCAAACCTGGGTCTCCCACATGAAAGGCAAGCATTCTACCACTGAACCACCCATGCACCCAAGATCTGTTTATTCGGTGCAAAATTTATATTGTCTTGTAGCATACTATCTAATTTACCTTGTATGGGCAGTTTATTATAACACCATAATTCCATGGAAACTTGAATAGGAGTGGAATCTTGTTGATTTGTACAGGTGAGTGTGATGCCCTGATATATCCCAGAGTAATTTGAAAGAGAATAAAAGTGTATTTGCAAAGCCCCCTTGGAAAATTGGGGGAAAATGTGGAAACATTAAACTTCCTCATCTGGGGAATTCCAGATACTCTTGAAAGCATTGGGGACCACCGATTTAATAGACCAAGTCCTTGATCTTGGGGTTTGCCCTTATGAAACTTATTACTGCAGCAGAGAAGCTAAATCACTTAATATTATGCCTAAGAGTCACCCCTAGAGAACCTCTTTTGTTGATCAGATGCAGCATCTCTTTCAAAGCCAACTTGGCAGGTAAACTCCCTGCCTTCTCCTCAAAGTTGTGCATGACTCCCAGGGATGTAAATCTCCCTGGGAACGTGGGACATGACTCCTGGGGATGAGCGTGGCCCTGGCATTGTGATATTGAAAAAGACTTCTTGACCAAGAGGGGGAAGAGAAATGAAACAAAATAAAGTTTCAGTGGCTGAGAGATTTCAAATAGATTTGAGAGGTCACTCTGGAGGTTATTCTTATGCATTATATAGATACTCCTTTTTATTTTTTAGTGCATTAGAATAGCTAAAAGGAAGTACTTGAAACTGTCTAATTAGAATAGCCTTGATTCTTGAAGATGATAGTATAGCTTTATAGCTCTTACAATATGTTCCTATGATTGTGAAAACCTTGTGGCTGGCATTCCCTTTAACCAGTGTATGGAGAGATGAGTGAAAAAATAAGGAGAAAAAAATAAATAAATAATTGGGGGGTAAGTGGTATGGGTTGCTTTGTGTATTCTTTTTCATTTTTATTTTATTTTTATTTTCATCTATATATATATATTTTGAGTAATGAAAATGTTCAAAAATTGATTGCAGTGATAAATGCACAACAATATGATGATACTGTGAACCACTGATTGTACACTTGGGATGATTACAGGGTATGTGGATATATCTCAATATAATTGCAATAAAAAATTTATTAAGTATTAAGATCACATGCATGGAGGTACTGTTCAGATGGTAACTTATGCATACTTCCTAGTATTATTAAGAAAAATCAGATTCAAGTATTTAAAAAAATGGCCATCTAGTTTCTGTGTGGATCAATATTAATAGCCACCATATCAAGAAAGGAGTATTAAAATAATCATCCCTTTTCTAACTACATATTGTGTGAAGCTAAATTTTCTTTATTTCAAACAAAGAAATATAATAGATCAAATACAGTAGCCATTATGAGAGTCCAGCTGCCTTCTATTAAGTCAGACATTAAGAAAATTTGAAAAAAATAAAGTGCCACTCTCAAAAATTTTTTTGAAGATATCATTATTTTTCACAAAATAGGACCATTATAGTAACATGTAATATTTTGTGAGTTTCTCTGTTTAAATTTCTAATATAGAATACAATAAATATAAAACATGAAAAAAAACTCTTTGAGATCTTCAATAATTTTTAATAGTGAAAAATTTTTGAAAGATATTGGTTAAAACATCATTGCCTATATATAAAATAGATTAGAACACAGACTTCTATATCCCTATGGCAGCATTGCTCCTTTAAAGATGTTATTCAAATACCTAAACGATAGGCAAGATATCTTTAATCAACCCATGCTTGGAGCCGTACTGAATATATGAGTCCCCAAAAGTCAGCAAAATAGGAAAGTAGGTGAAGTTAATTTTTTCCCAAGATGTACTTCCATGTGATAAAGATTGCAATACACTTTTCCTCTCTTAAGTTCTTTAAATATAAAAACCTTCAAATACACACAAAAATAGAGAGAATAGCACAATGAATTGTCATGGGCTTATCCAGCTCCAACAATTATCAATATTTGACCATTCCTGTGGTTCATTTCCCAACTCTTCATTTTTTATTGAAGTATTTAAAGGAAAATTCCAGATATATATGTTCATACATAAATGCCTAGAGCTCCAAATAGATTAAGAATTTTTAATAATATGGCCATTGTGCCAGTTTGAAACTGTTAAGTACCCCAGAAAAGCCATGTTTTTTAATCCTCACTCAATATTGTTGCATGATATCTTTTTATTGTTCCCATGGACACATGACCCACCCAATTGTGGGTGATACTTTTGATTAGGTGGTTTCCATGGAGCTGTGTCTCTACCCATTCAAGGTGGGGTTGCTTACTGGAGCCCTTTAAGAGGGAACCATTTGGGGCTACATATTTATTATTGCATCATATCAGAAGGCACATTTCTTTGGGTAATATGAAAGTTGATCTGATGCTGTGAGCCTGATACCTTTGATTGAATTTCCCCAGAAAGGTTTCCATTAATGGCATTCACATCCACTGATAGCACTGCCTATGCTCCACACTGTCAAGGAAGACAAATTCATAAGTCTTTCAGTTTGTTTACTAACCTTTAGAATCATTTTTTCTATCCTAGCAATCTCGAAGGTCAATTAGTGGTTATTATTTTTATGTTTTGTGTATTCCAGTCCATTGCTCATTATTCCTTCTGATGCTGAAATTATCTCATGTTTGGCTACTTGTAGGCTTTTCCTGTTGGCCTTTGTATACTTTGACAATCTCCTGTGACTTGCTTATTTTATTTAAAATAATCTGTAGAAGCCTCCACAAAATTCTTTAATAACTTCCTTGCTTTCTGATATGCCAAGACATCCAGGTTAGTCTTATACATTCCTTTTCCAGTCCTAAATAAGTCACTGCTCTAAGGACTGTACATTTTATGGGGAATGTTAGTAATTAGAAGCTGCAATCTAGGTACCAAAGGTTTTTATGGCCCCTGCCTTGTAAGTCTTAGTATTTAGAGTGAATAGATCTCGGAAATAGCCCATTAAAAAAAAAAGAGAAATGTAAATAAAGTGATGATAATGAAAATCCCAATTCAGATTTAACATTACAGACTTTCTACTTATTTGATTTTTATCTTTTTTATTTCTAGCAACATTAATATGAGTATTGTTTATCCTTCAATGTATGTATATAAACAACACATGCATGTTAATATTCTAACAAACAATAAGATTACTTAATACAGATATTCTTTTTGACATTAGGGCACTCCAACTATTTAAGGGGAAAGTGCTTATGAAAATGATAGGAAGAGGGGATGAGAAAAAAGGTGATGTGGATGGATTTTGATGAGTAGCATGACGGTTAAATAAGAGAACCTGTGTACCCTTCACAGCTCTATGAATAAAGCTTGAAAGGAGTCATGTGAACCTAATGCACAAGGTCAGGCAGAGCCCAAGGTATAAGAAATACTTTATAGAACTTTTAGCTTTTACCGTCTCAAGATCTTTGAATTTGGAGTCATTCTTGTTTTCTTCCTATAACATTATTTTTTAACCCAAATACAGAATGATTTTTAGCCAGGATGGGAGACCTATAGATAAACCCTAAATCTAAATCCCGTAATTGAGGGATCTCAATCTGGTATGATTATAGACCTATGCACAAATTGGGCAACAGTCAAGATTTTTGACTACTGTTTTCTAGCTGCCATAGGTTAATTAACCTATTTTTGTTGCTGTTTTTTGTCAACAAAATATAGAGCTATCTTAGGTTGGTATCTTAATATACTGAAAAAATAGTCATAGTTGATGAGGTTGAGTTCAGTTGAATAATTTATTTTCCAATGGTATCAGCATTACAAGGAAACATTCTGTTTACAGTACTCCCTAACTTTACTAGTCCTGCATTAACCCATTGTAGAGGTAAAGTTAAGAGTTAGCCCTAATGGCCTATTTCCCAGATCTATTTGCCCTTTCCTACCAAACACTTAATTTTTCTACTAAAAAATACTTAATAAGAAGCCTCACTGCATGGGTGAGAGGAGCTGAATCTCCAAAAGGACAGATTGACAATGTTATATGCTTTTTTGGGCCATACCATCTGTTCTAGTTTGCTATTTGTCAGAATGCAACACACCAGAGATAGATTGGCTTTTAATAAAAGGGGATTTATTTCGTTAAAAAACATATTGTTCTTCAGAGGAAAGGCAATCAGTTTTCAACTGAGGTTCTTTCTTATGCACGAAGGCACAAGGTCATCTCTTCTGGCCTTCTCTCCAGGCCTCTGGGTTCCAACAACTTTCCCTGGGGTGATTCCTTTCTGCATCTCCAAAGGCCTGGGCTGAGCTGTGAGTGCTGAGATAAGGTATACTGAGCTGCTTAGGCTGTGCTATGTTGAGCTCTCTCATTTAAGCACCAGCCAATTAAATCAAACATCATTCATTGCAGCAGGCACACCTCCTAGCCGACTGCAGATGTAATCAGCAACAGATGAGTTTCACATGCCATTGGCTCATGTCCACAGCAATAGAACTAGGTGCCTTCACCTGGCCAAGTTGACACCTGAACCTAACTACCACACCATCTCTATAGCAACTGCTCAACCCTGCTATTGTATGGAAAAAGAAGCCATAGTAAGTACCCAAATGTATAAGCAGGGTGACTTTCCAATAAACTTTATTTACAAAAACAAGTGGCTGCAGAACTCATCTCCCAGAAGTACCTTTGCCTCTTAGAAAATGGAGACCCAGGATACTGTATAATCATTAGCCCTGAAGAGACTTGGTGACAGGGTAAAGTCAGTTGAGGGAGCTGAAGCTGATGGCTCCTGTCCCAGGACTTGAACTGAAAGAAGAGAAGAGGGAATCTGTGCTTCTTTCCCTCAGACACATGCCTAATAGCCTCAGGAAGACTGCCTCAACAAATTCTCACTCTCTGGCTGAAATGATTTCTGGGAATAAAAATAGCTTGGACTTTCAAAGAGAACATTTAAAGAGGGTTGAGGCTGAGGGGAACTATTAAGCTACTTAGCAGTAATTATATGGTCCTTGCTGCACTTTCATCCTAGCACCCCTTTTGGCCAGATTTTCCTCTTCAACACGAATGACATAGTCCTTCATCTCATTACAAACACTGAAATTTCAAGGCAAGAGAGTGTGTTTGACCAGGAACCTGGAATAGTCAAACAGCCTTTGTGTTTCATTCTGTTGTTACCAACGCACTTACTTCCTTTTTCTGAAATATAAATAATCCACATAGAAGGGTTAATTTATGAAGATATATTATCAAGATACAGCTTGTGGGCATTGTTACCTGCAAAGAATCTGGTGGGCCAAATTCAGGAGCTTGTCTCCAGTTTGTGTGGGGTAAAAGAGTTGAATGGGGTGAAGTGAGCAAGTAATAGGAGTTTCTGCCCAAGATAAATGTGTTCTCTAGGTTCACTCAACCTGACAGCATTTCATGACAATATCTCCCTAGAATTAACATGTTCTTGCATATTCTTTCCTTCTAGATAGGCTTTCTCCTTATAAGGATGGAGGTGCTTCCCTCTAGGTCATGGTACTAAATGGAGAAACAGAATTTATAAAGAGTATAATAGTAATAATAATGTTAATGGCTGTCTAAATTATGGTAACATAAAATAGACCAGGAAATCACATACTAATTTCCCTTTAATGTCTCAACATTGGAGTGGCATTTATCAAACATATATTTGGTAGTATTTTTTTTTCAAATCCACTCTATTAATCTCTGTCTTTTGACTTGTATATTTAGAGTGTTTATATTTAATGTAATTATTGATATGTAAGAGCTAAATCTGCCATTTTATTTGTTTTTCCTTTGTTTCTTCTGGTTCTTTTTCCTCTGTTTTTATTTTTTGGCCTTCCTGTGAGTTACTTGAAAGTATTTTAGAATACAATTTTTCTTTATTTATAGTGTTTTGAGTGTATCTCTTTGTATAATTTTTGTAGTGCTCTATACTAAAATTTATATATGTGACTTGTCACAGTCCAGTGGTATGAATATTTAACCATTTTAATGAAATGTAGAAATCTCCCTATAATTTAGTTTCCTATTACCTTTAAAATATCATTTCCTGGAGCATCAGATAATGTTATAATTTCTGTTTAACTTTACAAATATGATTTATAAAACTCATGAGAATCTATTTTATATTCTTATGTTTCTGCTCTTTGTATTGGTCTTCCTTTCTGATGTTCCAAGACTCCTACTTGTAAAATTTCATTTATATTTGAAGAACTTGCCTAAACAATTTTTATGGGTATGTCTGTTAGCAAGAAATTCTTATAGTTTTCCTTAATCTGTGCATGTGGTTTTTCTCCTTCATTTCTGAAGGATAATCTCAGCAGATATAAAATTCATGGTTGAAATTTCTTTCTTTTCAGTACTTGAAAAATTTGTTACTTCCTTCTGAGTCTAGGGTTAAAGATGAGAAATCCTATTATTCAAAATGTTGTTCTGCTATTAGTCATCCATCATCTTCTTCTGTGTGATTTTAAGATTTTACTTTGTCTTTAGTTTTCAGAAGTTTAATTATGATATGTCTTCTGTGGATCTCTTTAGTCTTACCCTGTTTGGAGTTCATTCAACTTCTTGAATCTATAGGTTTCTGTCTTTTGCCAAATTTGGGAAGTTTTCAGCCATCATTTCTTCAAAAAAATTTCAATGTCACTGTCGTTCTCTTCTCTTCCTGGTACTGTGATGATGTAAATGTTGGGACTTTTATTATTGCCCTACAGGCACTTGAGACTGTTCATTTTTTCATTCTGTCTTTTGCCGATCCTGGGGCAAAATTCCTCTCCAGTGGATTGTGAAAAACAGAAGTTATCTGTCTTAAATATACAATGGCATAGGTTAAACATTCCTATTTTGGAAGGGAGAAATTGGAAGGGAAATAGGGGTCATGATTTCCAAACAAGGCCAAAACCAAGTAGGGCAAACCTCATTAGATCTTAAAGAGCTCTCTGGGGCTTGATGTTTGTCTCCTGGCCTAAAAGAGTAGCATACATGCATAGTGACCATTCTCTCTCTCAACCCTAGGGTTTAGGCCTTACTGCTGAGAATATTGGAATGGTGTCCAGGCTCTCTACAAATGCCAGGCCACAGCCCCACTACCTTGAAGTATTGGGGTGATGGCATTCTTCGTGAATAGTGGACCACAAGGTCCACCCCTTCCAGAGCTGGGACAGCTGATATCCCCCCAGCATGCAGGGGCACACCTATATTTTTCCCATATATGGATAGGCCTGATCTCTTGGCCCAAGGAGATCTTTCTAGTCCAGAGCTTTGCTTCATGATTCTTCCTTTGAAGTCATTCTTCCTTCAATTTGTCCTTCTCTGTATCTTTCAGACCAGGCTGCCAGAGGTTCTGCTTGTACAAATTCTGCAAAAGAAAAAAAAAATGCTGGCTTCTCATGCAGTTCCAGGGGTCCAAGCCATCAGATGAAAGAACTCTCCACAGATTCTTCCAGAATAAATGCAATTCCAATTTTGACTTACACTGAAATGGCTGACTGGATCCATGTTTAGCCATACCCTCTTTAGCAAAGGACTATTCAGTTAAACCCTCATATTGACCTTTGCCCTATGAAGACTCACATCTTAAAAGCTCATGGAGGTCCCTGATAGAGATGCTTCTGGACATAACTCAGAGCACACTATCTGGATAGACCAAGACTTATCCAAAACATCAATTGCTGATTTCTTTGTGCTTAATAATTCAATTTTCAGGTTTTCTCTTTTCCTCTTATTTCATTATAAGCATAAGAGAAAATTAGGCTGTACCTTCCACTCTTAGCTTGAAAGTTTACTTGCTAAATATCCAAGTTCACCACTTAGAAGTTATGCCTTCCATCAACATCTGAACAGAATTTTGCTAAGTTCTCTGCTACTTTATAATATGGATTGCCTTTCCTTCACTTCCCAATAGCACATATATCACTTCCTTTTAAGGCCTCATTGAAGGTACCTTGAATGTCCCTATTTCTACGAACATTCTCTTCATAGCAATCTAAGATTTTTCTATCAAGCATCTTATAATTCTTCCAGCCTCTACCCATGACCCAATTCCAAAGGTGTTTCCACATTTTTAGGTATTTGTCATAGTAGCACCTTACTTTCTGGTATCAAAAACTATTTTAGTTTTCTTGATGTTAAAACAAATACAATAAATGGGTTGGCTTAGCATCAGAAATTTACTGGCTTATGATTTCAGAGGGTAGAAGATTTACTTCTTTCTGGGGTTGATGTCTTTTGGCTGGCTTGCAAACTTTAGGGTTCCTTGGCTTTTCTGTCACATGGTAATGAATATGGCATTTCCTTTCCTTCTGGGTTCCACTGATTTCCAACTTCTGGCTGTTCCCTGTGTGTTCTCTTTCTGGGTCAGGTTTCCTTGGTTTAGAAGGACTTCAGCCATACTGGATTAAGGTCCACCCTCATTCAGTTTGGTATACCTTAACTAAAATAACATCTTTAATGGTCTTAAATACAAATGGGTTCAGACCCACAGGACCAGGGCTCGAGACATGGACATTCCTTTTGTAGGGGACATGATTCAATCACTAAAAGCATTTAAAGTGTTATTTTTGTCTGTTGGTTTATCTAGGGCTGCTCGGTCTCCCACTGGATCCTGCTGGTGTTGTCTGAGGGTAAAAATGCAATTTCCCCAGCAAGGTACCCTGATATTTCTTCATGAAAGATGGGAGTCTCAGGCCAATGTGAATGAAGAGGCTTCACAGGCCAGGTACTTGTTATGGTGGGATATGCCTCTGGCTATTGGGGTTTAAATTTTAATTTTCTATAAGGGAACTTGGATTTATTCAAAGTGTATACCTGAATATGAGATAAATCCTTAAATTTGGAGCCATAAAGAACTGTTTACTGTATGAAAACATTATTGGAAAAACTGTGAAACTCTGTTCATAGCTTCAGAGCATTCCATTCACTATTAAAGATTTACTTGAATTTCCTTAAGACTCTTGGTGGAAAAATGTTTTTCCATCCAAGTTGATATCATACATGCATATGGGATCTAAATTTATTTACCCAAATGGAGTGGTAATTTCAAGATGAGAATAAATCATAAAACATATATAGTTCTTGTGAAATCCCTGAAGCCCTAAGAAAAGTATGCAATATGCTTATTCAAGAAGACATTCACAAATTAGAACTTGCATATCTTTTATAGAATAAAAAAGTGGAAGTTAGTCATAAATCAAAATACAAATTGCATTAGGAAATAAATGGCCATGAGGAAGTATCAGCAGCTGCTATAATGAGCGAAGTTGAGACCCCAAAATGGAAGAAAATAATACAATTTGAAAGAGATTATAATGCCATTATGTTTACAATTGATAAAGAGGTAAAAATGAGAGAGAAAACATGATAAGAGAATGGGATACTATGAAATAGAAGATACTCTTTGAAGAATGAGGAACATCATCCCATCCATATCACTTGTTAAAAATTCTTCCATCCAGCTGGCATGTGCCTAGAATCCCACTTTTCTGAAGGGAAGATTATGTTTTTAGAATGTTTTTGAGAGCATGACTGGGACACATGAAAATAACTGAAGCCTTAGCTCTAAACTCAGGTGTCCAGTCATTCATTACACCTGTGATTGAACCATGTCTATTTAAAAAGTCACCAAAAAAAAGTATCTTTGAAATTTTAAATAAGAGTCTTAACCACAAAGAAGGAAACATTTGTGTTTCCTTTTACCAGAAGTTTTTCATTTCAAATGTTGTTAAATAACTCATGAGATTGGTTAAATTGAAAATTTAATGGGTTATCTTTATATTTGAGCACCTTATTATTTATGGTTCATAATTTTAGTTCTCAGCTTATCTGAACTCTTCTGTGTGCCAGAATTGAAAAAAAAACAATTTAGATGTTTGTGATGGTGCAGTGACTTCCTTAGTTTTAGAAATTGGACTCACATCACTCAAAGCTGGATGAAGCTACTCTTACAAAGACTCGAAGAGCAAATCCCATGTACTAAGAGGGAATGGCAAGAGGATTTCAGAGTTGTTTATTTCCCCGATACAGCAACACTCTAATTTTCTCAATCTAAAGTAAAAAGCACATCTTCAAATGGGTATATTTAATCATTTATGCTATTATTTTCTCTTGGCTGTTATACAAATTAGAATTTATAAGTTATTATAAAGCATCACACAAGAAAAGGCTTGTATTTCTTCTATGAAATATTTATTATTGTTAACATGATTTTTCCTTACTCTCCTATCAAAACTGTATTAGAGATTTCTGATACTCATTTTTTCACCTCTGATCAGGTGGCATGAATTATTAAATCTAGTAAGGGAACACCTTAAAAAAAGGTTTAATTGGAATTGCTTCAGTTTTAGTGCATTTTTTACCAGCATTAATCTCATGAGCCAATCTGAAGCAAATGAAGGTTTATTTGAAGCATTGTGACATTTTTGTTTCTCTTTTTTCTATATGTTCTTTATATACACATCCCTAGTTCTAAAGCTGTGCTCTGATATTAGCCTTATATTCCTCAGTTATGGATTATGCTCAAAAATTATGTTTCTTCTCTCCATCAAAACTCATATTCCTAAATGTCTAGTACCTGTGGTCCTTACCATTGTAAAATGTAGTCTTTTTTAAAATAACCGAATATATATTATACACTTCTCCCCAAATAGCAATTGTAATTGTGATATCTAGTGAGTTAGAAATTATACAGTGTTAAGGAGCTGAAATGCATTCCAAATTTCTTTTGAAATTGTATTTTGTTACTCTCATTGTGATTACATATAGTAGTGCATTGGAATGTAACACATTTTTTCAATTTCTGAACAATGCCTGCTGTGCAGTTGTATTTGTAAAACTTTTGCAGTAATTGACCTAACTATTGATCAAGATGATTAAGAACTGAAGCCTACACCTTTTCAAGGATAATTGCTTTGGTTCTTCATTTTCATTTGCCACTGTGTTATTTTCCTCTTACAGGATTCTAATAAGAGGGATTTAGAAGACTTGTTGAATGAATCAATGGCCCTACATCTTTCTATGCAATGGGAAGTAAAGCATTTCTTGCATAAGATCCCTTCTTTAATGTATATACTGGCTAGTGTATTATACTTTCTAGGTAACAAAATTTGCACACCCAGTTCAAGGACAGAGGTTTTTTTGTTGTTTGTTTGTTTACTTGTAGAAGCCCATTTAAGAATGGAATTTATATTGAGACTATAAGATACTAGAGGAGCCTGATTGTGCTACCTTTTACTACAATTGGGATTTATAAGCACAGTAGCTTTCTTCAGTGATTTATCAAGAAGACTGAGTTCCAATGACATGTGGGTGGTTTCCATTAGACTGATGAAATCTTTCCTGAAGACATTCTGTCCATGTTGCTGAGAATGAACAGTTTCTGCATCAATGGAACTCTGGGCAGGTCCCAAGAGTGCTGCAATAATGGACTTGACCTAAAAAGGACAAACATCTAATACCCAGAGAGAATATAAAATTAAGATTCTGACAAAATATAGTATAGATTCTTCAGGGTTATTAGCACATTTGTTCTTACATGTGATTATGAAGTAATTGGTGACTAAAGAGCCTGGAATTTCCAAAATGTATGACAGACAGACTGTGATTGGCTATTTGGAGGGAAATGAAGCAAGGTGAGTTGTAAGCCTTGTGTTTACTTGATCTTTGGTCTTTACCAAGCAATTTTATTTATGGTCTTGCCAAAAATGATCACCCTAAGGAAACCAAAACAGCTCAAACCAAATCTAAGCTAGAAGGCATTTTCAAGAGTAATGTGTTTTATAAGTTAAAGGTCCATAAAAAAATGACGGAACAAATTAGCAGCCCATATACCTTGGCTTCTATAATATCTAACAGTGAATCTTTAGGTAATATCAATCTATCAATTATATTCTTCTTTACTTTTAAAGGTTTCTTTAAGCTTTATTTGCATTTGTAGAGAATTAAGGATATTTTTAGAAAGTAATGCTATCTGGTGGATGATGGAATAGCATTTGCTCTTATTTTTATAAATTGAACTAAAACATTTTCTCAAAAACTAAAAAAAAACCTTATATACATATTTACCTAAAATAGCTGGTGTACTTTATCTTTAATGGCGTCTTCTGATGTGTGTGTGTATGTGTGTGTGGTTGTGAGTAGCTTAAATCCTGAATAATAATGAAAATAATGCAGATTTCCTCTTAGTAAAAGCAATCATGATTTATGGTTGTTTATTAAATCAAATGATTTAGTTGAAATGTAGAATTATAAATACACACTCACCCATATATTATAAAACCATTAACACAGATAAATGTAAAACATAAATTATATGCAGGAAGTCCACCTGGCTTTCCACAGTTCTGATATGCAAAAATTTCAGTTACTGCAGTTTTGTTAATTAACACCAATCTCCCAAGAACACAGTTCAAATTTCAATTACCATGGTAATGGTGAGGAATTGCATGAAGTACAAACTTTACTGCTGCTTCTTCATTCCTTAAATCACTAAATAAATAACAGATATGTATTATGATCAATGACCAATCATATGACTTCTTTCAAAGTCTGCCAGGGATTGGTCAATTTCTTTATTATCCAGTTTATGCATGTACAATACACCATGTAGTTGTATTGTCTCCTTATTTCCTGGTAATGAATGTGACATTTTAAAACATGGATACTCCAAAAATGGTTTGGCCAACAAAAGTGGAAGCACAGCAAAGAAATAAAAAGTAATGACACTAGAAGCAAAGTTTATTTCAAATGTAAATGGAGTTATTGAGGAAATGCCTGACTATAGAAATGTTGACATGAATGTCATTCAAGAGACTCTAGACATGCAGCCAGAGGAACTTAATGAAGGCAAACTTATTGACATAAATGAGGAAAATGATTTTGTAATGAAAAGGATAGAGACATCCCAGATGCTGGCAAAAACTTCACATTAAATGAACTCTCAGAGATATTTCACACTGTTGAAAGCATAAAATATTAAAGCTGATCCAAACTTAAAAAGAAATATGACAATTCATCTCTCTGTCTCTGACTGTCTCTCTGTTTTTACTCTCTCTGTCAATATTTTGTTTTTCTGAACCTCTTAAGAGAAAGTAGCTTATCTTATACCACATTTCTCCCTAAATATTCTTAGGAAATAGGGTATGCATTTCCTAAGAACAAGGACATCCTCCCACAAAATAATTATGCAGCTATCAAATTCAATAAATATAACATTGATATAATAATAGTATGTTTTTGATAGTCCATATTCCAAATGTTCCAATTCACTCAATGTTGTCCGATATAGAAATTTATTTTTTCCTGGTTCAGTGTCTAATAGAGGATCATGCAGTGCAGTTAATTGTCCTATATCTTTCTTTAGCTTCCTTTTTTCTGGACTAGTTCCTTTGCCTTTCTTTAAAAAGTACAGGTCAGTTAATTTGTGAAATGTTCCCCAATTTGTGTTTGTCTGAAGTTTCCTCATGATTAGGTTCAGGTTAAACATTTTTGACAGGAATACTGCATAGATTATGTTATGTCCTTCCTTTCTAGTGCACATGTGGATGCAATTGATGCTGGTTTATCCCATTATTACTTATGTATCATCCTCTGTTCTTCACTTAAACTTGCTATTCTTCCTTTTCAATTAGTAAGTCCTTTCATAGTGCAATTCTTTTAGACTGTGTAGATTCAGATTTATATTCCCCACAAGTTTAGCATTCTTTTATGGTTATCTCACCGACTCCAGATCAGAGTGATTTTTTAAAAAAATAACTTGTGTGCATTGTGATTTTGCAAATTATTCAGCTGAGTTTTAATCAAAACAACTCTCTTCTCACAAATTGTTATTAAAATAATAAGTACCTTTATCTAATCTTACACTGTAAAGACAGAAAGCACCATAAATTTTGGACATACACACAATTCAACATTGGGATCAGATGTGGAAGAGAATACAAAAAACTAGACAACTAGCTTTTAGCATGCAATATGTAGTAAATATCATTCCATAGTTTTTACAGAGAAAAATGGAAGTATTTGCTAGTACCAGAAATGGATTTGTTGGAGATTAAAGATAGCTTTGGATTTGGAATAAAATTTCCTTTGAATAAAGCACTCTTTATTTAATGGTATTAAAAAATAATGCTTTCATTTTTATTGCTTGTAAAATAACTCTTAAATTAAAAATTTAAATTGTCAGGCAGTACTTTTGGAATGATGGAACAGTCAGGTTGGCAGGTTCTCTGTCTAGAAAAAACACAGTTTAGTTGGTGAAAAATTTTTTTAAAATCATTTAAAGTCCTTGAATATTGTAATAGTGCATTCAGAGAACAGAGAAACATGCAAGAAAACTGTGCCCCTGCCTCCAAGTATGGTGTAATGGCATGGCTGTTTTGCCTAGTTGGGAAGGTAGACCATGAAGACAAAGACTCTGAAGCTCTGTCTAAAGGTACTGTGCTTGAAACAGACAGCGTAGAACTCCATGCCTACAGAATTTGTCAAAACTAATACAGATCTTTGTGGAGAGGAATTAAGAAAAACTTTGCAACTTCATAATAAAATGAAAATGGCAGAAGAGCCAGAGTTTACTACAGAGAACCAGGGAATGAGACATTCTTGGGATTCTCATCAGCTTTGTGGATTGGGAAGACTGTGCACATGTGCTAGACTGCACCTACTCAGGAGAAATCAGATCAACATGTTGGAAGATTGGAAAGCATTTACCAAGCCTCATTCAAACCCATCAGCACAGAGAAGCCTCATAGACACAACTGACTGAAATAGAACATCTGACCAAACTTTGAATGATCAATAAGACATTTTGACACAAAGAGAACTCCTAGGAATCCAGGCCTAAAAATAAAATTACTCAGAGCCCCTTGACCTAGAAGACTCTGCACATTCTCAGGGTTGTATCCTCTCAGGAAAAAACAAAAGAGGGAATCTCCTATGCTCCTAGTACCTAGCTTAACATAACAAACAAAATAAAACAAAGAATCTTAAACTTCATGAATTGTGATAGTAACTTTTAAGTCATACATGAATTTAATGGTAAAAGGTAAGTGACTAAGAGGAAAGTACAATCTTTGACCAGTAAGTGGCTTATGCCAACCAAGGAGTGACTCTTAGGTAACCAGGCTAAAGGGATAAAAAAGTACAGAATCTAGGGGTTTGTAGGGTGGGGTAAGCAGGGATATCAGAGGTTGCACAATATGAAGGACACAGACTTTGCAGAATCAGTTCAACCAACTCAATAAGCAAATAAACAAATGACTAAGAAAATGGCCACAAAAGCATGCCAACAAGAAGTTCCGGGGGGATCATACAGAGAGAGAGATGCTACACTAAATCTAAAATGTCCAGTTATTGACAAAAAATATGAGGCATGCAAAAAACAAGAAAGTGGAAACCATACCAGAAAAAATGAGCAAATAGAAACTGTTTTGAAGGGTCTCAGCTGGTGATTTAACAAAGACTTCAAAGTAGCTATGACATGTATATTAAAATAAGTAAGGAAACCATACTTAAAGAATTAAATAAAAGTATGATGACAATCTTATCAAATCAAGACTATCAATAAAGAGATGGAAATTATAAAAATACTTAATAATTCTGAAGACAAAAATTGCAAACATAATGAAAAATCACTAAAGGAATTCAACAATAGATTTGAGCTGGCAGAAGAAAGAATTAGCAAACTTGAAGATAGATTGATAGAGATTATTCACTGAAGAACAGAGAAAAATATGAAGAAGAATATGAAGAAATGTGAGCAGCATTAATTCTACCAATGTATATGTAATTAGAACTAGAAGAATGTGAGAAAGAGATAGGAGCAGATAAAGTTACTGAAAAATGTTCTGACTTTCCAAATTAGCCATAGAACATAAATCTAATCATCTAAGGAGCTCAAAAGATGAATACAAACATGTCCACACTCAGACACATAATAGTTAAAATATGGAAAGGCAAAGACAAACCAAAGAAAATCTTGAAAGCAACAAGAGAAAAATGATTCATCATCACCAGGAAGTCTAATAATATTAATAACTTGTCATCTGAAACAATACAGGAAAGACAATGCATTCAGAGAGCTAAATGGAAAAACTACTAACCATGAATTTTTTTTTGGGGGGGTGCATGGTTCAGAAATCAAACTTGGGTCTCCTGCATGGAAGGCAAGCATTCTACCACTAAACCACCCGTACACCCCTAACCATGAATTTTATATCCAGCAAAACTGTCTTTAAAAATGAAGATGAAATAAACACATTCCTAGATAAGCTAACATCGAGAAAAGCTGTGAGTAGTAGAACTACCTTAAAAGAAATAGTAAAGGAAGTTCTGTAGATTGGAAGTGATACCAGACAGTAATTGGAATTCATATGAAAAAACAGAGGAATAGTAAAGATAATTATGTTAGCAATTACAAAATACACTATTGTTTATTTCTTCAAGAGGATTCTTGACTGTCTCAGAAAACAATTGCATAAAGCAATATGTAAATATAAATGCATTTTGTCACTTATAACTTATAGAGATCTAGTGTATTTGACAATAGCAGCATGGAAGAAATAGCTGAGAGAAAGCTATGCTGGAATAAGGAAATGAAACCCTGTGGTAACTCATAACCACAAGGAAAGTGAAGAGAAAGATGAAGGCTAAATATGAAGGCTAATATAATAAAGTCTATATGTATATACTTGTCCTTTATCCTTTCAGCTTTTTAGAAGATGTAAGTGTGTACAAATTAATAATTATAAAAATACATTGTTGATTTTGTCATATATATTATATATATTACATATATACATTATATATATATAATATATAATAGCAGTGGTGCACACACAGAAAGGGAAGGAGCTTAGCTATGAATAAAATGAGTAGTTTCTAGATATCCTGGAGTTAATTTAGAATGAATCTGAAATAGATTCTATTAAGCAAAGATGTATAAAGATATATATATATACATCTATAAACCTTAGGGCAACCACAATGACAATAACTTAAAAATTATAGTTAAAAAGTTATTGAAGAAAAAAAATCACAAAATAAAATAACCATTTCATGCACAAAAAGGGCAAAAAGGAAGAATAAAGGAACAAAAAGACATAAACAGAAAGCAAAAATAAAAATGGCAGATGTACATTCCATATCAGTGATAACATTAAATATAAATAGATTCAACAATTCAAAAAAAATCAAAGATTGTCCAATTAATGAAAAAAGATTCAACTAAGTTCTTTCTACAGGAAATATATTTTAGACAAATAGTCTAATATTTTCACCATTAATAATACCATTATAGCCACTCCAGCTTTCTAGTGATTGTTGTTTGTATGTAATTTTTCCATTCTTTCACTTTCAACCTACTTGTGGAACATTATTCTTAGGTAAATAAGGCAGAAATAAAATACTACTTATTGTGGGATTCCATTTACATGAAGTGTCCAGACTAGGCACATCTATATATAGAGAAAGTAGATTAGTATTTGCTGATGGTGGGGATTATGAGGGATGGAGTTTGTGAGAAGACACAGTGACAGCTAATGTTATGGGATTTCTTAAGAAGAATAAAAATGTGTAAAATTTTTGTAATATTTGCATAAGACTGTGTATATATTGAGCAACATTTAAGCATAAACTTTAAATTGGTGAATTGTGTGACGTGAGTTATATCTCATTAAAGCTGTTAAAATTTAAATTGTGATGACGATTTCATCTTTGGTCTAAGAATTGTTCAGAAAAGCTTTATTTTTAGGTTCTATGTTAATGGAATTATTTTGTTGTTTATTTCTAGAATTAGTGAAATGTGTCATGTTCACTATTATCATTTATCATTGAATTTCTTGTGATAACTTAATATATGAACATTAGAGTATAAAATGCTGTTCTAGTTTGCTAGCCATCAGAATGCAATACACCAAAAACAGAACAGCTTTTTGCTAGCTGCCAGAATGCAATACACCAGAAGCAGACAGCTTTTAAAAAGGGGAGGTTAGTAACTTGAAAATTAACAGTTTTTAAGCCATGGAAATGTCCCAATTAAAGCAAGTCTATAGAAATATCCAATCTAAGGCATCCAGGGAAAGATATCTTGATTCAAGAAGGCTGATGAAGTTCAGGGTTTCTCTCCTAAGTGGAAAGGTACATGATGAACACAGTCAGGGTTTCTCTCTCGGCTGGAAGGCCACATTGCAAACACGGTGGCATCTACTAACTTTCTCTCCTGGCTTCCTATTTCATGAAGCTCTCTGGGAGGCATTTTCCTTCTTCATCTTCAAAGGTCACTCTCTGATAGACTCTCTGCTTCTCAAGGCTACATCGTTCTGCTCTCTCAGAATCTCTCTCATTCTCCAAAATGTTTCCTCTTATATAGGATTCTTAAACTAATTAAGACCCACCCAAATGGGTTGAGACACATCTCTGCCTAATTCATCTTGATTGAGTCACATCTCCATGAAGATAACCCAGTCAAGTTTCCAATCTATAGTACTGAATAGGGATTAAGAGAAATGGTTCCTCCCTCAAGATTGCGCAGGATTAAATCATGGCTTTTCTAGGGTATGTAAATCCTTTCAAACCAGCAAAGATGCATTCTTTTTGTGCATGCTATAATTAGAATATATATTTATTTGATCAGTGGATCTCAAGCTCAGTCTTACAAAGCTCAGCTCATACTCCCATAAATTTTGATCAAAGTAGTATTGGTCTTGGCATCTACATTATAAGTGAAATCCAACAGTAATTCAGATATTCCACAGATTTTGAGAACAACCCTATTATGTCAACTTTATTAATGGTTTATAAATTTTGTTTGTTTTTTATCCATTTGGTCTAGTAATTACTGAGAAAAAAAAAGGTTAAACTTTCCCTCTACTATCTTGTTGCTGTGGGACGCTTTCCCTCTTAAGATATTTTTATGAAGCTCATAATGTACTTGGGACAGGCTCTTTCAGACTGGGGCTCACCTTGTTCTGTGGGAGGTTGTTCTAGTTTGCTAGTATACTGCCAGAATGCAATATACGAGAAATGGAATAGCTTTTTAAAAGGGGAATTTAATAAGCTGCTAGTTTACAGTTCTAAGGCTGAAAAAAAATGTACCAATTAAAATAAGTCTGCAGAAATGTCCAATCAAAGGCATCCAGAGAAAGATACCTTGGTTCAAGAAGGCCAGTGAAGTTCAGGGTTTCTCTCTCAAGTGAGAAGGCACATGGCAAACATAGTCAGGGTTCTCTCTCATCTGGAAAGGCACGTGGTGAACATGGCATCATCTGCTAGTTTTCTCTCCTGGCTTTCTGTTTCATGAAGCTCTCCAGGAGGCATTTTCCTTCTTCATCTCCAAAGGTTGCTGGCTGGTGGACCCTTTGCTTCTCATGGCTATGTCATTCTCTGCTTTCTCAGAATCTCCAGCTTTCTCCAAAATGTTTCCTCTTTTATAGGATTCCAGTAAACTAATCAAGACCCACCCAAATGAGTGGAGACACATCTCCACCTAATCCAGATTAACAACTCTTGATTGAGTCACATCTCCAGGGAGATGATCTAATTACAGATTCAAACACAGTACTGAATAGGGATTAAAAGAAATGGCTGAATTTATAAAATGGGATTAGGATTAAAATATAGTTTTTCTAGGGTACAGACATCCTTTCAAACTGCACATTCCACCCTCTGGACCCTAAAAAAGACATGTTTTCCCATACACAAAATATATTAATTCCATCACAATATCAGAGTAATTTAAACTGTCAATAACATTACACATATAATACAAGATTAAAACCAGTACAAAATCTCAAGATTAGTTACAGGCATGGTCCATCCTAAAGCAAGGTTCTCTGGCTCTGGATCTGTAGAAACTCAAAACAAATTATTTGCTGCCAACATACAAAGGAGGAACAGTCATAGGATACATATACCCATTTCCATAGGGAGGAAGGAGCACAGGGGTCACTGGACCCATACAGTTTCAAAAACCTGCAGGGCAAACTCCATTAGATTTCAAAGTCTGAGAGTCATTAATCTTCAGGGCTTTAGAAAGCAGCAGTCCCACCCTTTCCAAGGGCCTACGCAGAGGCCTGCCTCTCTCCCAGTGCAATCTTGGGGGACATTGGGGAGACCACCTTTTTTTTGGCTCCCCCCTTTCCAAGCATTGGGGCCACACCTGGGCTTTCTGCCATCTCCAGGGCACATGCTCAACCCCTCCATGTAGTGGCAGCCAGGCTCTCCCAAAACCCCCTAGGAATGTACTTCATCCTTTCCAAGGCTTGAGGAGGCACGACTCTTCCACTGCAATGAAGTGGAAGGCCCACCTTCAGCCTACGGGGCAAACTCACCCTCTCCCCATGCTTGGGTGGGTCTGTTCTCCTGGCCCAAGACTTCTTGACTTCAGACCCCAGCCTCCATGATTTTGCCTCTGAAGTTATTTTTCCCCCAGATGTGTACCTTCTCTGTCCCTTTCAGCCCCAACTGGCAGTGATTCTCCTTATACAGATCCCACAGCACTCTCGTTGGCTTTCTATGCAGTAGCCTTGGATCATGCCCATCAGACATAAGGAGTTTCCACAAATCCTTCCTGGATAACTCCATCTCCACTCCTGGCTTTCTCTGAAATGGCTGACTGTTTCCACATTTGACCAAATCCTCACATGGGGCACTATTCTCTGGGGTCTCCCTTCCTGGAAGCCCAGAATTTTCCAGAACTTCAATTTCTGGTTTCTTTGTACCCAAGAGTTCAATTCTCAGCTTATCCCTTTCCTGTCGCATTTCACTATAAACTGTGAGGAGAAACCAGGCTGTGCTTCCCACATTTAATTTGGAAATCTGTTCTGCTAAATATCCAAGTTTTTGGCTTTTAAAATGTGCCTTCCAGCCAAAGCCACTAGTCAATTTTGACAGATTATCTGCTATTTTAAGACAAGGGTCACTGTCCTTCCAGTCTGCAATAACACATGCCTCATTTCTGTCTAAGACCTTATCAACGGAACTTTTAGAGTCCACATTTCTACCAACGGTCTCTTCAAAGCATTCTAGGCCTTCTCTAGGAAGCTTCTCACAACTCCCCCCAAATCTTCCCCTTATCCATTTAAAAAGCTGTTCCAACATGTTTGGTATTTGTAAACTACAGCAGCACCCTACTCCTGCTACCAAACTCTGTTCTAGTTTGCTAGCTGTCAGAATGCAATATACAAGGAATGGAATGGCTTTTTAAAAGGGGAATTTAATAAGTTGCTGGTTTACAGTTCTAAGACTGAAAAAATGTCCCAATTACAATAAGCCTATAGAAATGTCCAATCAAAGGCATCCAGAGAAAGATACCTTGATTCAAGAAGGCCAATGAAGTTCAGGGTTTTTCTCTCAAGTGAGAAGGCACATGGTGAACACAGTCATAGTTTCCCTCTCATCTAGAAAGGTACGTGGCGAACATGGTCAGGGTTTCTCTCTCATCTGGAAAGGCGTGTGGTGAACATGGCATTATCTGCTAGCTTTCTCTCCTGGCTTCCTGTTTCATGAAGCTTCCCAGGAAACATTTTCCTTCTTCGTCTCCAAAGGTCACTGACTGGTAGACCCTCTGCTTCTTGTGGCTATATCATTCTCTGCTCTCTCAGAATTTCCAGCTTTCTCTAAAATGTTTCCTCTTTTATAGAATTTCAGTAAACTAATTAAGACCCACCCAAATGGGTAAAGACATGTGTCCACCTAATCCACATTAGCAACCGCTCTTGATTGAGTCACATCTCCAGGGAGATGATCTAATTACAGATTCAAATATACCGCTCTGAATAGGGATTAGAAGAAATGGCTGAATTTATAAAATGGGATTAGGATTAAAACATGGCTTTTGTAGGGAACATATGTCCCTTCAAAACCAACACAGAAGTGTTTTTCAGTACTCAATTAATTTTTTCCAGCTGCATGTGAGAGGGTTATTTAAGGTTATGTACTATGACTCAAGGATTATTGTTTGATGGGATAATCGACATGTGTATCTTCACAGTTGTCTATGGTCTGTATCTCAGTCATCTTGTTTGGATACTAGAAATAGTGATATTTAACCATACATCTTATTCTCCATAAGAGGACCCATGTCACTTTTCAGCAAGGATGTTGGTTTGTGCATCAATTCCTTCACACTAATCCCCACACCTCCAGCCCCATTCCCCTACCTGAAACTACCTGAAACTACTTAATCCTGAAACTACTGAATTGGGACTAAGAGCTTCATAGTGGTTTTATTTCTGGTATCAACTTTTAATTCTGTTCAAATTACAATTCTTCTCAGTCATTGTTTTCGGAGTTATATAGTATGAGATTTGGGTCTTACCTAAATTCAGCACAAACAGAATTTGATTCATTATTTCGATATTTTCATTCATTTTGTAGGCCTTAAAGAGCAGGGAGAGCTTTGTAAAATGCACTTACATAGTTATCACTAACGGAAATAATGAAATCTTTTTTTTTTCTTTTTGTTTTTGTTTTAACTGGGGTAAGATTCAAAAGAATGAGCTTGTAATAAAAAATGAAACAGTAGTTTTGAAGAAAATTTTCTGTTTGTTCAGATAATTAACATTTATCTATGAGGTATGAGAAAAATTTTAAAACATGACTCCAGTAGGGAATTTGTAGTATGATTGGAAAGAAAGAGGGACAAGTGTAAATGTTTAAACCTCCATCCAGCAAATTGAAATAGAGTGAGGATTTTAGACAATGAAACTAGAACCAGGGAAAATGACTGTCAGTGTGTTGCAATAACCTAGGGACAATGTGAGAGAAAAGGGCATAGACAAAAGATACAGAAAGGGTAGAATTGGTAGGATCTGATAATTTGAATGTGGGGCATTTGGGGAGGAAACGAGGAGGAAGAAAGATTGATTCTCAGTGATTTGTTTGGACTAGCTGAATGAACAGAAGAAAAGATTGGGGAAGGTCAGGCTTCAGAGGACATTTGAGAGATCTAGAGCAGTTTTGAATTAACTTGATTCAAGTTTTTTTGCTGCGTATCAGAAATCTATGCCATGTTTCTGATGAGTGCAAGTTTTAATTGAATTAAATGACCGTTCTTGGCTCCTGAGGCAAGAGGATATCACAAAACTTGCCTTTTGCATTTTGTTGTTTTCTGTGTCCAAAACTGAGAGCCAAGGGACCAAGAATTGCCCATAATTGAAGTGAGAAGACCTTGGCCTCAGTGGCGCTAACATTGTAGGAATAAGGAAAGTGATTTAAAAGTACTTTTTAAAAATGCTGATTTGCAATTAGAGCTAATGAGGGATAAACTAAATTGTTCCCATTTGTTCTATAAAACAATTGTCTATAACCCCAGAATTCTCCTTAGGTATACCTTGGAAGACAGTCATTTCTATTTTTATCCATTGATGCATTTCCCCCTTTTCATTGTGATTCATTGTGTGCTGTCCATGGAACAAATATAATTTGAGACTGAAATAGCACCACTGGGAATGCTCACATTAAGCATGAGCTTTTTATATACAGACTATCTATTATACTTAAGTGGAGTAACAGTTTTATGATCGTCACAGGCTTAGGGATGAAGAGGACTCAATGGGACTGTCACACAGGTAGACAGAAGTCTTGCGATTCAGCAAGGCTGGATGAGGCATCCAGATGGAGGCTCCTATATGGTTTTACTCTGGCTGCAGACAAACCATTTATTTATTGTTCACTGAATATGCCAAGCTAGTTCTAAGATGCTCTATCCCCCCTTCGTTCTTATCAAAGTCATAGATTAAGGTTCAAATTTAAGCACAGTTTGCTTTGTGAAAAATTTCCTTAATGACCCTTTCATGGTGATGTCTCTCCGCTCTCAACTCAAAGAACCTTTGTTATTTGTTTCTCTCATTTCTCTTTGGCAAAGCCTACCTCATATTGATGTTCCTTTATCTATGCTATGAATGTTCCTTTAATGTGATTTTTATCTCATCATAAGGGAAACAATGAAGGACGTTTAACAAACGGCACAAAAACTAAAAGAATATAAATTAAAAAATAAAATAACTTTCATAATCCAAATACCAAAATAAAATTTGCCTTTTACATGGAAGTATTTTTGAGGCACATATAAAAATTTTCCTCAACAAATGTTATCAAAATATTAAAAAATTTTTCAATTCAACAAAGGAATAATCACTATAGTAATAAAGAAATGTACAAAAAACATGAGCAATTACTAATTACAAAATATAAATGGCTAATGAACTTATGAGAAGTTTTATTATCTCACTATTTGAAATAAATGTAAATGAAAACATGCTGAGATGCTATTTATACCTATTAAATTGCAAAATGTCTTCAAAACTAATATCCAGTGCTTGTGATATTAAGGGAAATTCACAAACTCATAGAAGATGATGAGAGTAATAAGTGGTCAAACTATTTGGCCTCAATGTAAAATCGGCATTCTTTCACTTTGATCCAGGAATTCAATATGTGAAATAAGCCTGTCCTAGGGACGTAGAAAAAGTACAAAAAGTTTATATATAGCAATGTTATAATTTTGAATTTTAAAATAGCAAAATCTTTTACTCAGCAAAAATAGCCAATGATTGTATCAAGTCCCTATGGTGAAATATTGTGCATTTAAAGAAAATACAGCCATGGAACAACATTCATGGCATTCAAGTATAAATCCATGGTCCAATATTAATAATGAGTCAGTCTCTCTCTCTGTAATTTATATATCTCTAATCTATTTAGCTATCTAATTCTATCTATATCCATATGTGTATGTATATCTATATGTTCAGAGAAAGAGAAAGAGCTGTATGCAGCTAGTGCGAATATGCAAAACTTTTTGTTCTTTGTATTTTTGGTGACAAAATTTAAAGAACAACATAGAAATAGCTGTAAAACCAAATCATAAACAATTGCCTCAGTTAATTTTAATTCAATTGAAAATTCTTTCAGAAGGTCCCCCCCACCCCCAAATCCACACAGAAACCTTAGCACATGCCCTCTTGCCAACCTAAATCTCCCTTTGAGGCTCTCCCCTAACTCACCTGATTATATCAATGTATGCTGGGGAGAAAGCTGCTTAACTTCCACATGAATTTGTATATTAAAAATTAGGCTTTTGTTGAAGGAGGTCAGCTTCTCTTTGTGGTATTTCTGTGTTTAAAGAGCTGCAATAAAATGATAGAATAAACTAGACGCTTTATTTACAGCCCAGCTTTGCCTGAGAGAATTCTCTTCAGTCCTCAGCCCAAAGCTGTGCCTGATTTTAACTGAAAACATTCTCGACTTCTCCATGCTTGGGTGAATGGAGGAAAATTTGTAAAATTTACAAGATTGAAAGTGTGATTAAATTTTAATCCCTTTAAGAATATATTATTTCTTGGAAAACTCTATAGTACAATAAATCTTCCTGAAAGCTTTCCTTTAGCTTTGTTTGCATCAGTATAATTTAGGTTGCACTGTGGAAACACATAAGCATTTAATGTCCAAGGCTTAACACAATAAAAGTGACATAGGTCCTAGGGAAATTTGAAAAATGGTGCTTTAATGGGAAATTGAAGACAAAGGAAGTACACAAAAACACTACTCAAAATTGTTTCTCATGAACAGGGTGCTGATGAACAATTCTGAATTGGATTTACATGTATTTGCATGCGTGTATATGTTCATTAACATTTTTAATTAGTTCATTAATTCATTAAATACTTATATAGTGCTTACTATATGATAGAAGCTTTTCTAATGCTTTACAATTACTTCATCTATTCCTTATAACAACCCTATGAGAATTTTTCTTAGCAGTTCATATGTTCTTGAACCCATTCTCAATTATTTTCATAATCTAAGAGCCTAGCACAGGGATTTTATATTATCGAATTTTTACATTTCTAGACTACCACAAAAGGGCAAATTAACTTCTGGGATTATGATAGAAATCAAGAGAGATGAAAATATTATTATAGGTCAGGAGTACCATATGCGCTCTGCATTTCAGCACCACAAGGCAGCAATGTAACAGTTCCCTTAATGTTCTCTGCTCATTCTAGGTATTGGCAGACATATGGTGAGCTTCCATTAAAACTAGAATTAAAACCTATTTCAAAGCTCTCATATAAACTTTTTATGCCTTAGTCCATTGAAGTCAGGACTCCATTTATTTATGTTTCTTTAAACCAAAGGAATCACCATTTAAGAGTTTAACGAACCATCATCCCAGGCCAAAATTCCTTTTTATTTTTCATATCTTAGAGAAACCATTTCATTAACTGCCTTACCTCCAGAGAGTTCAGCTAAGACTGCCATAATGAACAAAGCTTTCCAAATGTTATCCAGAGCGACAATTGGCTTCCAAAGGTTGTTTATGAATATTATTCTATCAAAACAGAGTCTAATTTTCCTGACACTTAAAAGCCAACAAATAAAATCAAATGTTTTTATTATAATTTCATGAGGTAACTGAAATGTGGTCCAGGAAATCATACTTAATGGCGTGTTTTCTTGTTGTACATGGAAGAATATACTCACTGAAAATCAATTCTTAGTAATCAAAATAAATTCATTTGAAAATGCAAGTTTCAACATATCAGGAGCTTTGGGGAAGATTTTCCAATTTATAAGGCACAAAAATATTAAATGTTATTGTTGCTGGTGCTCAGCCAACATTAGGACAAAGCCCTGTTCCAGGCTTGGGGTCTCATCAGGGGAAAGAACTCATGGACGAGAAAGCAGATAGCAGCAAACAGGAAAGATTATTGAGAGGATAGTACACAATGGAGACAGATGACCGAGGGTGTGCTCAAGGGAGAGGCACGCCTGGTTAAGCTAGGTCTGGGCTTCTATATGTTGGCTTTGTTGCTGTGCTCTTAGGCTGGAGCTAGGTGTGGAAAATTCCAAATATCGCTTCTTGCTCAACCCCTGTCTTTTACACTGATTGTTTCAGAAAAAAAACAAAACAAAACAACTTTTATAGTCTTGTATTAAAAACAGACTAATAATTCAAGGAAATTTTGTCACTTTAATATGGAGAAAACTAAATAGTAGTTTGCACCAACATACATTATTTGATACTAAGGCTTTAAAAATTTTTTAATAGATAGACTTACCTCATCTGACCCAACTCTGACTTCAGAAAGTTGAACTTTCTGCAACTTTTTTATATCTGTTCAGTTTTTTGTCCTACAGTTTCTTCTTTCTTATTCTGTACACCCCGTCATTAAGGACAAAATTACTCTCTTTTTCCTTTTTAATAAAAGCACATCCTTTATATCTTTAATACTTAAGTTACCAAAATAATTTTGAAATGCTCTTCAAGCAAACATTTTACAGCATATAATTTTAAACGTGAGTTTTTAAAAGTATAACATTTTTCAAATCAGAGTTATTCGAGAGGGATCTCTAATGCTTTTGCCATTTGTCACTGCATGTCTGTGCCCCAAGGCTTACTCCTTTTGTTATGTCCTGGTCTGGGTTCACATCTCAGGGGGTGGCAC